>LTAE01004256.1:9908-33267 GCA_001647135.1 Pontederia paniculata | reverse complement strand
ATATATATATATATATATATATTTCTAATTATAATTTTTAATAATTTGTTTGTCGGGCATAATATAATTTGATATATTTATATCAATTTTACTTTTTTATTTTAAACATTAAAAATAGAAAGAAAAAATAGTAAGAACATTTAAAAATATTAATATGATATTATAACACCAATTCATAATTGAATAAAATAATAATGAAATGAAAAAATGACGACATATATATAAATAAATGATACTTTTTAAAGTAATATAAGCTAATATTTGAGTAAAGGTAATGGATAAATAATAAGAAAATAGAAGTTTGCATGTAATAAAATAAATAAGCAGATTATTATGCTACTATTATAGATCAATAAGGAGAAGTGTATATTGTAGTATATATAAATAGTCTTGTTAATGAATGAATAAATATTAATATAATATAATATAAGTAATTATATCTTATGGAAAGAGTATATTAAATAATATTGAGTAAAAGTAAAGAATACATAATAAGGAATTAAAAATGAAATAGATAAACTAAGTGTAGAAAAAAAGGAAAAAAAATGAAGCATTCAAGGGGAATTGAACTGGCAACCTTTAGCTACAAGCAAAACACCTCTTTTCATCTAGACAACCCATGAATCTTGATCTAAGCAATAGTAAGAAAATTATTTAATGGCGTCCAGGGGTGCCAGTGCACCCCCCTTGCATCCCCGTGATATGCCCTTATATATATATATGAAAAAGATGAAGGTGTCATGCACCGTTTTATTGGCATAGTGTCAAAAGTGATCTTAACCATCAAATTTTAAAATTACAATTGTGATTTACTATAAAAATTGTATTATCCATATATACATTATTAATATATGGATAGTTTTAACAATAAATCACAATCGTAAATAGAACATTTGATGGTTAAAAATATGTATGATACCATGTAAAAAATTAGTGCATGACACGCTCGTATACGTGTGTGAGTGTATAAATATATATGGTTTAATGCTCTTAGGGAGCGCTTCTTTTTTTCGGTTGTCACCCTAATATTCAGGAAGCATCATCGATCTCCTAACCCACACGACGTTAACGGTTATGCACACCGACCACGAGTTGAAATCTCGTTCCATAATCGAGCCTGACTAATATGGTGTTCATCTCGACTCGCAGACTTGAATATGGTGGGTAAGACTTCTAGTAAGAATATTCTACGTTCGAACTTGAGACCTCCTTAAACGATGAGGAGTTATTTACTATTCCGCCCCAACTCCTAGGGAGCGCTTATTTATCTACAAGGATTGTTGAGCACATTTTGATTATCCATTAGTTATACATGGCTCATATTCATTTCATTTGAAATAACATCACTCCCTTTTTGCAAACTCCTCGGCAGCCGTTAGTGCTTTGTTTGATCGATCTCGAACAAAATTCGATGCACACTCTGCCCGCCCGCTTTGTTTTCTCCTCAGATATGAGGTGTTGTCCATCCTTTACTATTGCTTGAATCTTCGCCTCCTTCACAAAGCTATGAGCAAGCATGGTTTGGCACTTTCCTGCACCATGTGCCATTTTTTTTGTTCTTCCATGCATAAAGCCATGGCATCCTCTCATTGGAGAGTTTCAAAGGTTCGACATTGCCTCGATCCTTCATGGATTGAACCACGATGAGGACGAAAACGGTCTCTTTAGCACACATGCGAGGACCGGAATGATATTACAAAGCCAAATGCATGAACACCGATTGAAACTTGAAAGAGAAACTTAAAACTAATTTTCTGTTCATAATGCTCAACTATATGTTTTATGCTTGTTCATGTTAAAAGTAAAATTTAATTTATTGCATTCAGCATTAAACAAGAACTTCTATACTTGTGAAGAGGAGAGCAATCACAACCACCAGTTTACATTGAAGAAAAAACTGATCATGAGAAGAAACTCCCCACTCGGTATTGCTCCATGGCACGTTTGATTGTAAGACTCAATATAAAAATTATTATCAATTGACTGTCACATTTTTTTATTTATCATTCTCTTTCTTTTCTTTTGATCAATCTCTTTCCTTTCTTTATACTAATAAAAAACATTAATAATAAGTATTTAGTCATTAATTCAAGAGCCCTTGACCGCATTTGACAATGAGAACCAGATTCAAGTTATAATTGGTTCCACTTATTCTCTTTAATTATGATAAATGATGTGACATTTATAAAAACATTGGTGCAAAAACTTAGGTTGGGTTTAACACAAGGATTTTCTGAATTTCAATGAATAGTTTGATTTGACAGATTAATTTTAATTATATTTGGATGAATTAAAAATATTAAGTTCTACAATTGTTTGGATGAACCATATGAAAATTGAAAAAAAATTAAATATTTGAATAAATAAATTAATTATAAATAAAATTAATAAAATTAATTTGAAATAAAAAAAATATTTAAATTTTTTTAATAAATAATATAAAATTTATCTTATTGATAATATATAAAATGTCTCGTTACGCCTAAATAAAAATTAAATACTAATTAAACGCAATCTAGTATAAAGTTATAATATAACATTTAAAATTAAACGTTAACATAAAAAAATGAAAAATTAAACTAAAACAATTTTTGGAGTTATATCATTGATTAGTATAAAATTAAAATTTTATGTTTAAAATTAAACGTTAATAATTAAAGCTAAAAGGTAAATATAATATAATAAAAAAATAATTTGAAAACTTAATCTGAAACAATTTTTGGAGTTATATTATTGATTAGTATAAAATTAAAATTTTATGTTTAAAATTAAACGTTAATAATTAAAGCTAAAAGGTAAATATAATATAATATAAAAATATTTTGAAAACTTAAACTAAAATAATTTTTGGAGTTATATTATTGATTAGTATAAAATTAAAATTTTACGTTTAAAATTAAACGTTAATAATTAAAGCTAAAAGGTAAATATAATATAACATAAAAAAAATTGAAAACTTAAACTAAAAGAATTTTTGGAGTTATATTATTGATTAGTATAAAATTAAAATTTTATGTTTAAAATTAAACGTTAATAATTAAAGCTAAATATAATATAATATAATTTTTTTTGAAAACTTAAATTAAAACAACTTTTGGAGTTACATTATTGATTAGTATAAAACTAAAATTTGACGTTTAAAATTAAACATTGATAATTAAATGGAAAGTAAATATTATATGCATTTTGTTAAAGTTAAATTCAAAAATAATTTTACAATTATATTATTGAGTTGTTATAAAATTAAAACTTAACATTTAAAATTAAACATTGATAATTATAATTAAATTATATATAATTTTATTATTGAGTTAATTTAAAATTAAATTTAAATATTTAATATTAAATGTTAATAATTTAAATTAAAAGTAAAGTTAAAATATAAATGAAAAAGTAGAAGGAGGTGAGAGAGAAGAAAACATACAAGTAAAATTAAAAGATAAAATTTGTCACATCAAACGGAAGAATGAAAAAAGGAAAAAGAAAAAGTAGAGTAGTAAAACGTGAATCACCAGGTTCCTGGTGATCGGAATTTGGTGTCAAGTGACCCCAAATTCTGGTCGTGGGGTTCTTTTTCAAGTTCTATCAAACGTCACATCGCTTGACAGAATCCGATAAAACATGGTCAGGTTCTGATCAGGTTCTTGTTGTCAAACCTAACCTTAAATGACGAGAAGTGAAGGTCACGTGATTATGAATTTTTATTTTTTTTTATTTGTGCTTTCTTGGACAACTCCTATTGAAAGTGTGAACCATTTTTTTTATTTTCTTTTTTTGAATGTGACATTCCTTCTCTCTCTTTTTTTTTCTTCTTTGAGTTTTTTTGTCTTATTAACTTACTTAATTTTAATTCTAATTTTAGGCTACTTAAATAATATAAATAATTAAAGTATTAATTAACTTACTATTTTTTATCTACTTAAATTGTTTTATCTTAATTTAATTTTGACTTTTATTTGATATTTTTATAAATTATATTTAATTTAAGTTTAACATAATGCATAAACGATTTTACCTCACTCTGATTATTATGCATAAACTAATCTGTTATTCTTTTATAATTTATTAAATTAAAATATCATACCACACTAAATTTTATTATAAAAAATAAATATAACTATTGTAATATGTTATTTTAATATAGCATATTTATTATCATCAGAGCAGTAAATTTTATATTTTGTATTCTCACATTTTATCCCAACATTTATTAAAATTTACCTATCAAATCAACTTTATAATTTCCATTATTACTTTTTAATTTATCCAAGTGTCAATAAATCTTGGAAGTTGGATCGCCGACCCAAGATTCTCCGTGAAGATCCTCGATCTTCGAAAAATTTTATCATCCCTAAATAACCAAAATAGGTGAACTTGGATCAGGTGATCTGGAGGTCACAAGTTCCCCGCTGAACCGACAGGGACGAACCCAAGTTAAACTATGACTGTCATGGCCTCATTCCTGCTGCCAAAGAAGGCGTTAAGAATCTAGCTCAGACATAATTAGATTCTGATAAGACAATGTCAACTTTGAACCTGCAATGCCTTGAGTTACGATAGCAATTGTTTCACCGAAATAAAAATAAGCAACCTGACAGACAACCGTGAGATATAGCATGCATAAGAAAATATTTCGTGTTTCAAAAAATTTAGAAGTTTCACGGCTAACTCAATGTGTGACTTCAATTTTGTGTTTCTATTCACTTTTATAATAATAAGCCTTGACCTTTCCGCTGGATATAACAAAAAAGTTCGAGAATAGAGACAACCAAAAGGGAACTTCACTTGAAAGGAAAGACAACAAATAATACATGATTATAGCTTTCATCTCTTGCATGTATGATTCATTCAAATCGCACCACAGCTACGACCTTCGGAACTTGAAGTGTCAGCAGAACAAACACAAGGTTGATGCCGTGCGCTCCGTATTTACCAAATGCTGGATGAACTCCAGTTGTAGTCGATCTTGGTCCCAGTTTTACCTAACGTTCCTGGACTATTAATTCGACTACAGGTGCCTTTCCTGTTGTTTTATTCGAAAAAAGAATATTTTCAATCTAAGTTCATCAAAAAATAGAAATAAAGTTAATGCAGAAAGTGCTCCTACACGTACCAGGAAAGGGAGACGTATGAAAACAATCATGATGGTATACAGTAGGAGGAACTTAGAGCAGGTGGTAGAATGCAGACCAAGTGAGGCCCTGCAGGGTTGCAACTAACATTCACGTTGCCAATGTCCGGCAATCCTATCTGCGGTGGGTGAACATAACCAGACACTAATGGCACACACGTCACAGAGATTTCTATTCTCGAACCTGCAGGGCCGCCTTCCATGTGTTAATTGTCATGTGTTCTTCCATAAAATATAACGAAAAATTATGAAGGGAAATAATAAGAGAAGTGCAGACCTTGTGTTCTGGACAACAGTATATGTCCACGCTTCCTCCCAGCAATCATCCAGTTCTCTGGGTTAGCTTCAACCTCGTAAAGCACTTCTTCCTGTCATACAATAACAATAATTTTCATAGAAAAGAAAACAAAAAAAATATGTCTGCAATTGAGGGAAACAACAAGATCTACAATGTATATGTTAACAATAACCTAGTCAAAACATATTTTTCTAGGCACGGTTTGTGAACATTCTCACTATCAGCCATTGCTCACAAGATGAAAATAGCTTTTCAATTTCAGACATAGGGTCTAATAATGTTCACCAATAAGAAGATCAGAGGATGAATTACAAATTATGTAATGCAACATAAGGAATTTTTTTTAAAAGGGCTGTGTAATGATCTTTTTTTCAGACAAGAAAGACAGAATTACAGTCATCAGGGAGATAAAGAGAAAATTGCTCCCAGTGACATGAGGAAGTCAATTCTAAATGTTCTATTCAAGAAACCCAACTGGTTTCTTCTTAGGACCGCGCTGGATTTGCCTTACAAAAGCCTGAAAGCTACATCATTTATTTTTTTTCCAGAACTAAAGTCACAAGACATAATACGCATGCATATATTGACAATTTTTCAGCGTCCAAAGAAAAAAGAACAAATGTTGAGCATGGATGCTTCTATATCACTAAATGAAGCTTAAGCACTTGAACCAAGTAACACAACTTAGGAGTTAGGACTACTATGTACCAAGATTTCAGATCAAACAAAGCTTTTCAAACTAGAAGAAGTGGCTTCTCAGGGCATTTAAGTGGATTCACTCATATAATGGAAACATATAAGACAAAAGAATAAGATATGGAGATACTCTTTGAAACTTACTTTACACGGCAAAGATGAGCTAGCCTCCAGATCCTTTAACCTTTCAACTCTCCATTTCATATTAATTAGCTGCCCAACTCGCAGACAATCTGAAGAAAATGGAAGAAAACCAACTGCAACACACGGATCAAGTACAGGGCGCTGCAAGGCAATTGCAATTTTGAAGACCAGATCTTCATTGTTTCCAGAACTTCGTGCCACAGGTTCATGTGCTCCATTTGTTCTATCGCCACGGATTCTGTATTTGATATTCAACACACTATCTGCCTTCAAAGCCTCTTCTTGACCTACAGAAGGTAAAACATTCAATCAAATGCAGATAAATGAACTGGAAGGCAGGTTAGGTACTGGCCTCCCGCAGTGCTATTTGTAATAACCAAGTTGACCACAAGATCTGCTTTAGTTCTAGTTGAAGAACCCATTCCTAACTTGTCTTAACCATTATTTTTAAGAAATTGACTAAACCATAGCTTTTTTGAGAAAGACTTAACCACAACTTGACATCTGCATCAGAAATAGTTTGATAAGGACCTCAGTTCATGAATTAGAAAGAGCTTATGATTCCATATGCATCTCTCCTGACAAGTTTGCTACATTTCCACATTAAAACACATAGCTTATTTGCAAGAACCACATTATTGTTAAGTTAGAGTTCTTTTGAATCATGATTGAATATCAGATAGCAGTTAAGTTTTCTGTGCTAAAAGCCTAGATAAGGTCTTAATGATGGCCGTTAGCAGCTCAAACATGAAAGGCAAAGAAAACTTTATATACATGAATACCACAGGCATTACATATCACTATACATGGATGATAAACAACCTCTGGTCATCATTTTACCCTCAAAAAAAGAAGAATATAGCAGGCAGTCAAATACCTAATCATATAAAGCAGTGTATCTATTAAGAGAACGGGTAAAAACTAGTGTACCACTGCCAGTAATACACACGATCATCAACACTACACAGAATACTTTACCTCCAGCAAGTGCACTGTCTAAGCGAATGCTAAATAAGATTCCAGCTGTAGATAATGGAGCGATGACAAGTGGGAAAATACTTGAAGATGGCCTTCCATCATCATTTCCTATATGTAAGAATCCAACTTGAAGATCCAACCAAGCATCATGTACATCCAAAGTAGCCTTGACTTCTGAGTGTATCATTACCTACACAAGCACAAGAATGAGAAAGCCGACTCCCAAAACCTAGGCAATAGATTTGACCAGAACTCTCTTCTGGATGCATCTACTAATCAATAATATGAAAAAAAACTAAAGAACAGAAAGATTGGCTTTATAGTGTTTGATGATACAAACAATCGCAGACTTTCCAGGACTTGACCATGACAGGAGGTTTTGCAGTCTAAGCCATTGCCACTAACTAAAAATCTGACATTTATCAGAGTAACACTCCTCCTACCCAAAATACACAAGCATAAAAAAGACATTTTAATAATATCGCCCATCTTCAGATTTTCTATTTCTTCTTCTAAAAGAAGCCTGCAATAATCCATATATACATATAATATAGAAATTAATTTTAAGCAATTTCAATAATCAAGGTTACATTAGCTTTTGTTTAATGAAATCCATAAATAGAAGTTCCATTTTGAGACCCTTTTCAAAGAAAAAAAGTTCGTGAGACACCAAAACAGCACTGTTCCATGACCCCTTCTAAAGAAATTTGGAGCTTGCTAGAGGGTTCGAGAGAAAGGGAAAAGATCACAGGAAGAAAATAAAACTGAAATATGGAGAATATTCGGCTAAATATAGAATGATGATGGAAATAATCTTAGTCTACCTGCAAAAGTAAAATACCATCCCTGTGTTCGTCTATAACACGTGTAGAGACATGGAATGGATCTGTGAAATGTACAGCAATAGTCCTACAAACAAACACATGAATTAGTTTAGAAACCACTTCAGGACTGAAATTAACATGAAACAACAGAAGAAGCAATTTAGATTCCACAAAATAGATTACCTCTCAAATATTTGGTTGTGGAAAGCACCAAATTCAAGCTTAAGGGCAATTGTTCTCATTCCCTCTACAATACTTAGCTTTTCATTGCAGACTGGCCACAGAAAAAACCAAATAATATTATAAGACCAAGTAATTCTAGAATAAACTGTAGCTAAGGAAATGACTAACAAACCTCCAGAATTTCTTCTTGTCATGTTGTTATCAATAGCACGAACAGGAAGCCACAGTGCAGAAGTTGTATTGCTGGCCCAGTCAGGCAATGATATTTTACCGTCTTCAAGGGTCACATTATTACAATTTCCTGAAGAAGTCCCCCTGTTAACGTCAGATTTTCCCACATGAATATTATTTTCTGTTCCCTTAGCATAGTCCTCAATCTCAATAGTCTGAGATCCCTCAATCATCAGTCCAGGACCAGTGTCTATACTCAAGAGAGCACCTTTAAGGGAGTAGTTCATTGGCCTCAAAATTAAGCCAACCCATTGGAGTTCATTCATCAACAAAGCTGATGACACTGCAGCAGTGACATCAACTAAAGGCCTTGGTTTGAGCACCTATTATGACAATGTCAGTCTTGTAAGATATATCTTTGCAGTCAAAATAGTAAAATTATACAGGAAAAAAATATCCTTATACGGAAATTGACAACTCAAGTATACATGCATTTTAGTGAACATCATTTGCAACAACCTTACCTTCAGAACAGGTCTAGTTGGCTTCTCGTAACTCATTAAATCATCTGTGTCTGCAGGTCCTCCCTTTGAGAAACTATGAGATCTGAATCTCAACTGACCAATCTGTCCTGTAAGAACCCCCAGCACGTAGGAACCTGGCTTCTGTGGAGGCACATCAAGAGTAATGACATTCCTGCCTGGTTTTAGTATGTGGGCAGCAGCGCTTTTTATTGCCTACAGGGAAGGAAAAAATGCAAATTAACTTTAATTTCACACCCACCAATGAACATTTTCAAGACTTGATCAAAAGTCTCAAATCTAAACAACTCAACTACTAGAAATTGCACTAGCATATTGTTAACCAAGATAAGATTTACATGTTGTATCAAATCATGCTATGCCGAAGTCTCTGTATGAATTAAATGATAACTACGAATATAAGTATACCTTAACACCTTCATCAACATTAAAAGTAGCAATCAACGTCAGGCTCAGAGATTCCAAAGTAATATCATCAGGAAAGCCACTCCACACAGTTACTGACAATATACCAGGATCCCCATCACATAACTCGAGCGGTGGCCCGGGATTTCCGGAAAATGTTATTAGTGATGAAACATCAAGTGGCACTGGATGCTTCATCTCACTATGAGCAAGACGAACAACCTCAGATTGGAAAGCTTGTCGTTCTTTAGTCAAGAATAAACTGTCATCCAGAGACAATAACCGAACACAAGATGAGAGATAACCAGCCTGATCATTAAGAATTTTTTGACACTCGGCGAGGTTGGGTAGAACTTCTGCCAACAGGTCTTGCCATCCTTCTCCGGCATACAAAGCACAAACTTTCTCATATGATTTTGCAGCCAAATCATAATTCCCATGCTTAAAGCATAAGGCACCTATCTCTCCATCAAGCACAACACCATGTCTTTTCCACCATGATTGATGGTAATTGTCAGCAGCTCCTTTTGTAAGATCCATATATTTTTTCTGCAAAACATAACAAAGTCAATTTGTAGTTCTCAATATAATGTTTTAACAGGTAATGTAAAAGAAATGTCTTTTAGCAGTTATGGACATAACATACAAGGCTAGCAACAAACTTTATACACAATGTTTAATGTGAAACCAAGTTTAGTCATGTGAAGCTCATATAATGATAAGAGTAAAATCACATTCAAGAATATAGATAGCTCGTGATATGTAACCATGAAAATAGAAAACTGGAGCTTCAAACTGTACGTAACCTTCATGAAAATAGTGCACTTTCCACAAAAAAATGATAATTGGCGTCAATTAATTAAACAATTAAGTAAGCATAAAAAGATTTGTCAATCAAATAAGCCAGATACGGGTTAGGGAGAAGCTGATGTTGGACAAGTAGTTAGGAGTCCTAGGCGTATTACTTGCTTTTTTGACATTAGAAGCACGGACCTCCATCAAAAAGCATCAGAAGCATGATCTAAATAACATTCAGAAGTTAACATTTCACTAAGATAGCTGATAAACATAGGAAAATTTGAGAAAGAAAAATATACCTCAAACTCGTCCAATGATGATAGTGATTTCAAGAGATCAGGATCTGTAATTGTATGCTTGAGTGCATGATCTGCTGCAACATGAATTTCTGATAGCCTCATAGGGCGATCATGTGACAAAGAGCTCTCGTAGTTTACTGGTCCAGAGTAGGTGCGTGACATTGGGATTGTTTGATTTTTACTTGAAGGAGATAATTTTGGAGGTCCATCTAGACCTGAACTGTCAGGAAAGAAAGATATACTTACATCTTGATCCATTAGATAAAACAAAGATCATGTGTCCTAATTTATAGGTCTATTCCAAGAAGAACATCATGCTTAACTCATCTTAAATCATTACTCTTAAATCATTACCCATCAACTAACTCAGACATATTTCCAACTGAAAGGGTTGCTCTCCTCCGATTTGCCTCTCGTAGAAGTAAAGAAGGCTCTAATGGCAATGGTTTTCTTTGAATATCAAAGTGCTTTCTTCTGGGATTTGCTTGAAGAATAATCTGTCAAGATAAAAAAAAAATCCATTTCAGGCTTTCTTAAGAAAAAATCAAATTAATAAACAAAGTGAATCTCTTGAAAAATAAAATAAAATAAACAAGGTTAACATAAAAGTCCAAATAAATTGGTCCAATCAAAACATTAAAGAAGCTCTCCACAATATACACTTACATAATTTTTGTCCTAACCTAGAGTTACAATGTGGATTAAGCCCTGAAGAGGAAGCGCTCTGTTCTGTGATGGAGGGTGGTCAAATATACCATTTTGGATTTCCTTATCTCCTCACAATTATGAACTATATCCAAATGTAACTAGCTCTAAGCTACAGAAATATCTATTTACCTAAAATTTTCTCCATTTATCCACTTTTTTTTAGGAAAAAGAAGCTTTCCGTCATTTTGATTTTTTTTTTTTTGCTAAATGACATTTCCACCAATTAAACTTTACAATAAGAAAGTAATCATGCGAAAAACTGAATACCGGTGGCTCTCCCCTCCTCTGTGAGCATACTATTGTTTTCATAAAGGTAAAAAAATGCTAGTTAACAAACAAGAAAATCAAAATAATTGAAAATCTGACAAAAAATGGACGAAAGGGGTCAAGGAAAAAGTCAGGACAATTCAAGGATGTATGATTTAAATGTAGAAATATTTCATAGCATAGACGGGGTGAGAGGAAATAAACTCCAACTTTTTTTGTCTGATATTATTAGGCTAAGGCATTGTTTCATGTTTGTCCCTTAGCAAAACAAAGGAATCCAAGAGGAGAAAGTCAATGCTAAATAGGAATGTGATCGTGCATTTGGCTCAAATTTACAAGAAACCTCATGCTAATTTGGGTTTGTCCTAACCTGAATGACATGTAGGACAATAATGGAGTAAACTTGCATGTTTATGATGGATTCTACAAGGAATCCAGTTTTGTGTTAGTTTTCTGTATGGATCCACAATTTTCTATATGTGCCAAATACACCCACCAAAAACTAAAGAATGCTCTTAAATCTTTAGGTCAATCTAGCAAGAAATTTTGATATAGTTCTTTTTGTTCAAGTTTTGTTACCAAGTCAGTTTATAGACAATGTCAAAAAATTGGTTTACAAACATACTGAAATTACTATGAATTTTTTTTTGAGATGGTACTATGCTACCTAATTAAATAGCTGAATAGAGACCATAGCTCTTATATATTTAACCATGTGGCCGATGAAAAACTTCTCTACCCTACCTGTCCTCCAAAGGAAAAGTAGCACTCTTGTGCCTGTGAAACATGTGCAAGTGATGGAAACAATATAGAGTGAAAAATGGCTAAACAAGTAAAAGTTACCTTCTCTTTTCCAAGAACTTCAGCTGAAGAGTCTGGTGGTACTGCTGGCCAAGTAGATGGCTTTGGCCAGGGTAACATGCTTAAGGAAGCACTGTCCAAAACAATGACAGAATTTAGAACAAAGCGAGCAATAAAAGGAGTTTAAGAAGGCCATTTGAAATTAGCTTTGACCACTTGGTGTGCATAGCAACCAGGGTGGAGATGCCTGTTGGTAGTATCCGTGGCCCCACTTGGGCCATATGGATGTGGTGTCACCATACCATTTTTTGTTGTGAAATATTATATGAGAATAGGAGACCATGCATCTTTTCTTATTGGTGGATGAGGTTTTGGAAAGTATTTTTTGTGTGGGCGTGGACACCCAAATGAGCTTGTATCTTTTTTAGCCTTTTCATCCACATTTGTACATTTCATGGTTTTCAGTTTTAATACAAGTGGATAGCTACCATACTCAGTCGACCTTGTTTCCTCTAAAAAAGAAAAAAGAGTTTAACAATGCAAACATACAATTCTAAAAAAAAAACAATAAATTAGGTAAATCTAATGTTAGATTCTAGTTTTGGTAAAAACTGAAACAAAGTCATCTATTATTTTTTTTTATAAGTTAGTCATCTATTAATTATTAAATAGAATTAACTTCTATACCTGTTAACTGGACTTCTTTCCATTTCAACTCCATAGCCAATCAAATAGGCAAGTCTCATAAACTGCCATACACAACGATTTATCAATATAGAACAATATTACATGTAAATATCACATTTAAGAGATTATCTTAAGAAGAAAACTCCTACAAATATATACTAAACAAAACTAAGGATATAGATATATCAATAGAATCCATGTTTTTCTATCAACTTAACCAAACAAAAAAAAATGAATTTCATGGATAATCAGATGATCATAACGGATCCAGTCTTAAGACAATTTGTAAGACAAATTCTGACTTAAATATTCGGCAAAAGGATTTAACCACAAAAGTGTACACAAACACCTCCAGATATCAAACTTTAGCCGGACATATCTCAATTTGGATAACCAAAGTTCAGTTATTTGCAATCAGGCAAATATTATGAGATTTCATCTTGCATCAGGAAGGTATTCAAATTTTGGACCATTAGAACTTACATTAATTTAGTCTCTCTATAAAAAGAAAATTGCAACTTAGACAGAAGCACCATAAACTACAAATTTTCGCACTAAAAAAACTACATAATTTGTGCTTAATGAACTTAAAAGACTTTAGAATGTGAATCAAAAGCCAAGTAGTAGGAGCTAGAAATTCATTTCAATACAGAATACCCATTGTTTAAAAATTAGATTCTAAGCACCTACCTTTATTCGGCTAAGTGAATAAAGGTCGCCCTGGAGACGATAGAACTCCTTTTCAATATCAGGTGCCACTTGTCCACCACCATATTGGGATGAGATTGAATGAATAAGTGCTAAACAAGCTGTTATAACCCACACTTCACGGAAACAAAATGGTAGAAAGTTCTGAAAGAATATAAAAAACCGTTATCATAAAAAAAATGTTCCAAGATCTGTACTACATGTAACACTCAAATTCAAAAATAAGTTAGTTAAAAGTACTAGGAAAGCCAAATATTCCAGTATAAGTGAGGAGTTAAGCATACTTCATGCACAGCAAGTGTTTTTGAGAAGCCGATAATAAATGAATAACCCCTTGCAGCAGCCTCCAACGGACGACCTAACTTAAATAGTAGCTGCATGTCAAAAGTTGATCATACATAAGAGTAGATCGGATACATAAGAGTAGATCGGATTCCATAAGGCTAACAATATAGACCTAAAGAATCAACTATAACTTATTGTATCATGACTGTTTGTTGGCTTTGTTTAGCAATTAATCAGATAACCACAGTGAATTGAGGATGTGGCAGAATTTAATTGTTTTCAATAAGAAATGATGATAAAAGAAGAGAAGGAAAACAATTATCATCTACCATCATTCTTCAGATAAAGTACACATCACAGTGACTCACTGTTGCTGGCTAAAAGCAAGATCAGAGCTATCTAAAAGCACTCTAAGCAACAGAGTCATCTAAAAAACAAGAAATTTAATATGAGCAAAATTTATGATTAAGCATCTCATCATTTACAATCAACTGAAGAATTATAAAAGAGGTAACATTGTAAAAAATAAGCAAGTACAGAGAGTAGCGACAGTTAAATGCAACTGCAACCCTGCTAAACTGAGAACTATGGTATATTATCTCCTAGACATATTTCTAATGATGAGTCATAATTAAAAGAATTATAAAAAAAACTATGCTCCCAATGTACAAACCTTTGATTGGCATGCAAATAGATATTGCCTAAATTCAAATTCCCTGAATGAATCATCTTGAACAATCTGAGACAACTGTTTAAATTCGGGTTTCAACAGAGCAGCCTGGTCATCACCATGTTCTAGCCCTCCAAAATCCCTTTGCCTCCCAGAAGTGTTAACTGCATTTTGTGAGAGAGCATTAGTCAAATCTTTGTTGTTGGTAGACAACTGACAGTGCAACTAATAATTTTACCGTAACACAAGAATCAACAATGTGCAAATAAATGTCTCAATAGAACAAACTAATAGCAAATTCAATCATATAACAACATAGTAATGCAAACATATACATTTCTGCCTCAAGATATTGAGAAAGACAGTTTCCTTTATATTCTAAAAGAATCGCCTGAAAATGTAAAGAAACTCTTCTTCTTAGTTAAGTTTACAAGGTTAGTTAGAGTAACATTTAACTCAAATCTTATGGACAACCATCTGGAACACCAGAGAATCTCGTAGAGAAGTCATATAGGGTCAAAAAGTGAAGTTATCATGAAATAAAAGGGATCAAATCAGTTTGATCCAAAGCAAAAACAACGAGTTATTATGACCATCACACATATTAGTTACATCAAGTATCCATCATAGACTAGTCAGTTTTTCACACATACTTTCCAAGTATCTCTTCTGGGTGCCTGATTTTATATACAAAGGTTACAGCAAGCCATTTTTTATATAATGCTTAAAAATGAGAAATTTTTTTAGCAAAATATTTTAATTCAAAAGCAAATGGTTTACAATCATGGACAGGACAAAGAGACTTGCTAACCTGTTTCTATGTAGCAAAGTTCAAGCTCGTCATATTCACGCAAGGAATCTTCATGAAGATGGGTCATTTCAAACATGAAAGCTAAGCTCTCCTGAAGATAGAAATTAAAATCGGAAAAACACCCTGATATCAGAAAAAAGAAAAAGACACCGTTCGGGCAAGGGTTTCTCAAACATAGTTTTTTTTCTTACGTTAACAAAGAAAATAGCATGTAATGGAAATAAATTACCTTCACAATGAAGAAATTACAGAAGTTCCAGATTGGAAGTAAACGCTGTTCGCTGAGTTTCCGTAGTTCATCTTCATAAAACTGTACGCGCCTATCCAATGTATTTCTGATACATTCAACAATTTTTAAATCCAAATCTTCCCAGAAACTTTCATCTGCCCCATGTAAGTCTAACTTGCAGCATCTGAAAAGAGAAAAAGGAAAATACGGTAAGCATACTGTGGAGATAGTGTGCAAAGATTTTTCTAACAGATAACATCTTCATCAAAGTTAAAGAACAAGTATAAATCTTAGCTCGTATATGAGTAACATGTAGGAGCAACAAAAGAAGAATCAAAACCACATGCATCAAAATTATGGACTTTTACATTTAAGTATTTCTATGGATACTTTCACAATAAGTTGGAGAATCAAAATTACCTATTAGGCTATGAATTATTTAAGATGATATCCAAAACTATTAGGAAACTAGTTTGTACCTTTCTCTCTTTTTGGAGCTAAAGTCAACCTCAAGTTTAGCATAGATCTTTTTTGCCATCTTAGTTGCTTGATCATTGCTGGGGTGAGCCCTCGACACAAACACAATGAACCACTCCCGTTCATCATTTTGAACAATTAATTTAAGACGCGGCTTCAGAATTGTCTTGAACTCATCTAGATCCTGCATGAGAGAGTAAATCAATACTACAGGGACCCAGCAATGAGCTTAAAGACTATGAGAGCCTAATAAATACGAAATTCACCACATATTCTGATTATGCAATTCAAATTGATCATCAGTGAAAGTCACTATAGACCAAAGAAGTACCTCGCAAGTAACAAGGACAACGGTCGTGTATGGCTCCCGGAACCAAAATAGGGACTGCTCTTGTGGAAATCGGCTACGCAACCTAGCATCAGTGGTCAATATAAATTCAGCAGGGAGCTTCTCAACGTAAACAGGATTTCGGGTTTTGTTATTCAAGCAAGCCTTCTTTAAGGGCAAGCGTTCTTCAAAACTTTGTTTCACGTTAGGCCACAAGTCGCTGACATCCTCAACTGGAGAACAACAGAAAAGATCAGGGTTTACTGAAGATCAAAGAACTAACACAGAAAGAGTCAGGAGGAAAAAGAAGATCCAACCCCATAGTTTCCCACATGACACGGAATTGGAACAGAAGCTTTTGGAAACAAAAATGGCAGATTAGTAAAATGGGAAAAAGGAATTCTAAATATAACATCATAATCACATGGAACCATCTAATCTTAATGCCGTCATAAGCAAAATTCACGTGGTATTACTACAATGTCAACCAAAATGAACGAGTCAACGATCCCTAGAGATTACTACCCTAATGGAAGCCTTGACGCGAAACTTAAATCCCTTAATATTCACAAAACTTGGAATTTTCCTTAAGATTGATAACAAATTAGCTATTCACTACAAAAGCCTACTTCAAATCTATATAAGAGGGATCAGCGGCGTCAAGGGTTCGCGGATCAAAATCAAGAAGCAGCAAACAAGACGAATCAAGATCCGCCAGGAACAAAGGGGAAGAAGGCAAGAAGGTGGCAGATCTAGGGTTTTCGTTAGTCAGAGGAGGCGCCTGCCGGCGTTACCTGCGATGACGAGGTGGTCGGAGGAGCTCTTGATGGTCTGGAACTGGGCCAAGTAGTTCGCCATGGCCGGCGACGGACGGCGATCACCAGGTGTTCGTCATTTTGCGGAGGTGAGATTGGGAAGGGGAAAACAAAGAGTGGAGAGCTCGGCAGCAGATGAGACCAAGGTGGAAAGTTCGGTAAATATATATATGTACACCTGCTACTGACGCAGGTAGTAAATTCTCGAAGTCCTCCCTTTTCTTTTCCGTTACAGTAATTTCTTTTTTTTTACTTTAGTTGTGCAACTTATGTTTTAAGAAGCTAAGAGGTTTTCTGGGTAATTTAGATCGATTAAATTATCTTATTTATCAATTTTAATTTGTAAATAATTTAAATTGTCTATATACAAATTACTTATAAAACGACAATCTAATTATTTAAAAAGAAATGTCTTTTCGATAATAATCTTATTTTTGTTTAGTTTATATATTCACCCTTCTAAATCTTCTACAAATAAAATATATCATACAATAAATATTAATAATAATATAACATTAACATTATTTAAATATTATTTATATAATATTATATTACATTTCTATTGTCATGTTATGAATAAAAATATATCACTAATTATTACTTATAAGTATTAATAATTAAAATATTCTTAATTAATTAGTATTATTTTAAAATAATATTAGTTATTTCATATATTAAATTGTGAATTTATGATTTGAGTTTATAAGTTTCAAGTTAAAATATAAAATAGTAAACTTAATAATATTTATAAGGAATATTTTAATTTTTTTATTTTTATAAGTAAGCATGATAATTTGAATTATCAATCGAATTACTTATATACAATAAATAGATAAATACATATTATAAGTAAAAAACTTTAAAAACACAATGTAGTAATTTCTAAAATCTTATTGATATCACATAAAATATTCAAGGTTCCCATTCTCATTCTTTAAGATATGCGCAATTTTCTAAAAGTTTCTATCATATTTTTCTTTTCTTTTAATAATATTTTAGCTTATTATAATTTAGTTTTATTAAATATATTCTACTTCTCTAATTATTTTTTACGTTCACAATATTTATTTTATTTTATTTCTCTCTTTAAAAATTTATATTTTATTTTATTAAAGTTCTAGTGTCTACTAATGTTTTATGAGAAATAATTTTTTCGCAGTATGCATCTAGTATTTCAAATAAAATAACTATAACTTATTATTATTATTATTATTATTATTATGGTAATTATGAAGATATAGCAGAAGTATTATTTTTTCCATTAAAATATTTAAAATAAAAGAATACAAATAAATATTTTTTAAACAAATAGAACCTCAAATAAGACATATTTTAATTTAAACAAAATAAAATATAAAAAATAAAAAATAAACTATTTAATAAGAGAAAAAAATTTGTGGATGTTTTGAAATTTGTGCAATTTTTGGAGTAATTTTTACGATTAGTCCTTTAACTTTGATGCGATCTCATTTTGGTCCCTCAACTTCCGTTTGTAAAAATTTCGTCCTTCAAATTATATTTTGTAACAAAATAGTTCCTCTAACCGGTAATAACAAGTTATCAGGTTACTTTACTAATGTGGATGTCACGTTGATGGACATTAATATTTAATTTTTTTAAAAGGTATATATATAACATTATATATTATATTAAAAACAAAAAAATTCATCACCAACTACTAGTCCCGGTCGGTGGACGGGACGAAGGCTTCCTCGACTCGATCCCCATCGATTTGCTAGGACCCGTCGCCTGAAGCCCCACCGTCGCCACGATCGTCGCCACGACGGTCACCGTCGTTCTCCTTTGTCTCCTTTGTCGCCCCTTTCGCTAAGGTGTCGCCCCTCTTCTCTCGGCTATGGCAGGTATTGAAGGAGATTTCGACGACTAGGAGGACTCCGGAGAGAGGGAAAGGGGCAGCCACTGCCAGCGGAGAGAGAGAACAACCGCTGCTGGTGAAGGGAGATGGGCAGGTCATCGTCTCCTTCGCAGGTCGTTGTTTCCTTCGTCGATAGAGAGAGAGAGAGTAGCCATGGAGATGGGGAAGGTGGTCGTCTCCTTCGTCGTCTTTTCGAAGAGAGAGAGAGAGACAGAGCAGCCACTGCCGATGAAGGGAGATGGGACAGGTCGTCGTCGCTTCATCGAGAGAGAGAGCAGCCAGTGCTGGTAATGGAGATGGGGCAGGTCGTTGTCTCCTTCACCGTTGTTTCGTTGAGAGAGAGAGAAAGAGAGAAGCCACTGCCGATGAAGGGATCTGGGGCAGGCAATCGTCTCCTGGGCCGCCGCTTCGTCGGCCTTTTTAGACAAGATGATGTCTCTCTTCTCTCGGCTTTTAGCCTTAATTTGGTAGGCATCAGAGGAGATTTCGACGACCCGCTAAGAGAGAGAGAAACCGTTGCTGCTTTCGATGACTCGCTAAGGGTCTGTTTGGTTCTACACTTATGAAGGGGAAGGAAAGGGAATGGAGGGAAAAGAGAAACTAGGGGAAGAAAATGGAAGAGAATGGAGGTGAAATAATTAACCTTGTTTGGATGATGTAACTAAAGAGAAGAGAAGAGAATTATAATTTTTCTTTGACGAATATATCCTAATGTATGTGTTTATAAATTTGAATTACATATGGATAAAATTGGAAGTGTAGTTTAAATATTTCTTTTCCCTCTTTTTCACCCCAATTTAAGAGAGAGAAACCGTTGCTGCTGCTCCACTTCCACTTCCCCTTCTTCCATACGAGGATGAGAGAGAGAGAGGGAAGGGGGCACTAGCCGAATGCTGCTCCCCTAGGGAGTCTCACTAGACAAAGTAGAGAGGAGAGAGAGCCAAATGGCCCCTTCTCTCTCTCTTTATTTTTCATATAATACATATATATAATATTATAGATATATATATTTATTTATTTATAAAAATTAATATTATTATATATCATCTACATGGCATTCAAAGTGCCAAGTTGGTTGGCACAGATGGTTAGCAGGTCTGTGTCTCGAGTTGAGGGACCGGGAGCTAGTAGCCCCGAGTTCGAGCCCCGAAGTCACTAATTTGACCAGGATTTACCTTGCCGCTCCCGTCCGAATACCGGATTAGTCGAGTGCTAATAGTTCTGGACGCCGGTGGGGTTTATCCATTATCCAAAAAAATGACCTAATAACTTACTATTATCGGTTAAGTGGACTATGTTGTTATAAAATATAATTTTGTGGACGAATTTTTTACAAATTGAAGTTGAGGGACTAATATGGGATTGAGGATAAATTAAGGGGTCAACGATGAAAATTACTCCAAAATTTGAAGGATAGAGAAAAAATTGTATAGTATCAATAATAAAAACTCGAATTGTAAATAGACAAAGAATGAGTGATATTGAGATTCTCGGAGTGACAATAAGATTATAAGAGCACCCAAAGCTATAAATATGTAGTAAAAGAGCATATGAGAAAAAAAATGAAATATCAATCAAATGTCAAAGATACTTTTAATCATCCTTTTTTAATTTTAAATATATGATCTGCTATTTATATACTAATTATACAATATATATAATATGAATAATTCTAATAACGAAATTATATATTTAAAATTTAATGATTAAACAAATATTTGTCATGGTATCAATAAAAAAGTGTATTAATCTCAAAAAATTATGTAGTCAAAATTATAAATATATAATTATTCACATTTGATCTTTATTTGAATAGATAAATTATATCTATCGTGAAGATATAAAATATGTGAAATAATATTTGTTTTATACTACTTTTATTTCTTTACTGTCATTTTGATGTTGAAGGGCTTTGCTTTGCTTTCGATTAATTTTGTTCGCCAACGAGATCTTTTCAATATATGAAAAAAATCGAAATATAGACCTTTTTACGGGAGGAAAAAAAAGGAAGAAAAGGCTAATGGTAGTCTTCTAGTTGATTATTGATTATATGTGTACTTTATTAAAATTATATATATATATATATATATATATATATTACATATTGCAGAAAAAAAATAATCGTGACGGATTCATAAGTGTGGAAACCATAGCAAACTGAGATTCTTTCTTTTTTTCCTTCAGATTTCAGATGATAAATCCCTTTTTCGTTTATAGAATGGCAATTAATAAATTAAAATAACAATTCTGGAATTTTGCTTGAAATAATTTTTTCAGCATTTCAAAATAAAAGATCATAATTTATTTTATTATATTTTTTATATCTAATCTTTTACCGAAAATTTTTACAAACTTTATAAGATATTTTACAAAACTTCAAGATCATATGTCATTTACAACTCTCTTATTATCTTAAGCAAAATCTTAACTTTAACAATTTGTGTGTATTAATAAAAAATATTGAGAGAAAGAGGATATAGTGTTACTAAACTTGAATTTATATCATAAAGATTTTAACAAAAGTATTCCATAAACAAATGAATTATATTTTTAATTAAACATTAGGAAAATGGTATAAATTAATTATAAGTCAATTGATTAGTTAAGTATTAGTAGTCCTTAATATTGAGGGGTCCTATGGATGCTAAAAAAATAAGCTGATTATGCATGCAATTAGAATTAATAAACCAATTATGCATGCAACTAGAACTAATGAGCTGATTATGCATCTAATTAAAAATAATGAGCATGATGTATGCAATAGGATTAATTAGCCGGATGCATGCCTACAATAGACTAACGAGTTGGCTAAACTCTCATTTACTCTTTTTTAATATATTTTAAGAAATAATATAAAATTAATGAGACTCTATATTAATCTATTGTTTTATTTCTTGATCACAATTCTCGACGTCAGATTTTATTTTAATTTATTCTCATTTGTTGCACCCACACAACACATTCATTTGTGCATTCCAAACTCAATTTCTTTTTCACATTTATTTTCCTATCAGTCTTTTGAAATAAATAATTTGATAATATTGAGAACCAAATGATCTAAACTTTACGTAATTGGATGAAAATATCATTAAATTGTTTAATTATTTTTTAGGCTTATATGAACAACACGAAACAATTAAGGTAAACACGTCATTTGTTATCGAGGTTCAGCCGAACTCCTGACCTACGTCCCCGCTCCGATCTTCTCCCACGAGATCTTCGGAGATCACTATTTTCCTTTTCAAGGGCGAAGGCTCTCTTACAGCTTCTCCTTTCTTGCACGAGGACAAGGAGACAACCTCTTACAATGTAATATCTCAAGATCGCTTGAACCCTTCTCAAGGGGAACTATGGCTCTCGCTCTAAGCTCTCAGTGTTTACAAATGCCAAAGTTAGCCAAAGTTAGTTCCCAAGATTTTTGGGGATTATATTTATACTATGCACTACAGACCTAATTCTCTTTCACAGAAAATTAGCCGTTAATTTACCTTCACCTACTTCTCCGGTCATCCACTGCTCCAGCTTTGGTCGATCGTTTCTTCGATGAGGTCCTCACTTGAACTGCCGCCTGGCGCTTCGATCGTCCACCGCTCACCTCCGGGCGTCCGCAGCTTCAAATGTCTGAAGCCTTTTCCTCAGTCAAGCTCCTTCGGTCGTCCGCCACCTCTTGTGGTCGACCGATCTTGACTTGAGTACATCTCTTCAACTGAGCTCTGGTCGTCCGCTGATTCACTTCAGCCTCTTAGACGTCCGCTCTCCAACTTGAAGAGTGCGGTCAAGCTCCACTAGTCGCCCGCGCTTCGTATTCGGTCAACCGATCTTGACCTTCCGAGCTATCACTCATCTGTGGTCGCCCGTTGGCTCTCTCCAGCATCCTGGACGCCCCATCTTCGAGTGAAGTTGTCTGTCAAGCTCCAACGGTCGTCCGCCACCTCTTGTGGTCGACCGTCCTTGACATGTCCGCCAAGCCTCCTGGTCGTCCGTCACCTGTAGCCGACCGCTTGCCATTCTGGACCGCCTTTAACTGCACTAGTCGTCCGCTGACTTCCCTCGGCATCCTGGACACCACTCCTTCCTTGAAGACTCATGGTCGCCCGCTACCTCCTGTGACCGACTGTTTGACATTGTCGTTCATGTATTTTCAACTGCACTGGACGTCTGCTGACTTCACCTCAGCATCTCGGACGCCCACTCCTGACATTGAAGATCCCTCAGGATCCATGGTCGC
>LTAE01004255.1:11606-33271 GCA_001647135.1 Pontederia paniculata | reverse complement strand
CTTTGATCGATCGATCTTCTTGTTGACTGCCCCCACAGTCTAATACAGGTCGCCCTCTTTATGTTTTGGGTCGACCGTATATGTCTCCTCCTCCATGTTCACTGCTTTTTATATGACCTCCATCCTCCTTCAATTGGTCGACCGTTTATATCCTTAGGACGCCCGCTGCACACATATGATTCTTCAGGATGTGTAATACGTGTGCAGTGGTCGTCCATTCTTTTAGCTTAGGTCGACCGCTGTACTGAACTTATCTATGTCCTGTTACAGAAATCAGCGCAAACAAGTTCATTAGTACAGACTGAGTTCACTTACATATTTGTGATCATTCAAAACAATCTTGGGATCCTAGATTCAACACAAACCACAGAAGAAATGTTGGGATGGAAGTTCCCCTGGAAAGGAGCGCTTTAAGCTCATCAAGTGCTAATGGCCTAGTCTACCTGCCTAGTTTAGCAAATGTTGCCAACCATCATAACAAAGTGTAATCAAGTTAATATAACATAAACTCAATATCAATCTCATAACATAACATGTCATTGCCATATTTGAACAATTAGTTTTGCCATGTGACAAATTCATGGAATATGACACATCAACTCACTTAAAATAATAAATCATAGTAACTATTTTTTTTATTTCCTTTAATACTAGCTAAGTAACTATGATATATGCTTCCTCATTTGTTGATAATACAACACATTTATTTAACTTGGACTGCCACAAAATTATTGCTCTTGCAAACTTAGCTAGTTCAACTAACCAAAAGTTGATTTTTTTACTATCCATGTTACATGCCATGCTAACATTATTAATATATCCCTATAATATTAGCTGAATTGTGCCACCATAGCATAAACAAACTTTAAAATTGCTATAAAGATATCTGTAATTCAACTTGATTGTATCTCAATGCTCTCTAACAGAATTTAATATGAATCAAAATAACAATTGCAAATGATATGTTTAGAATCATAGTATACATCAGACTATCAATTGAGATACATATAATACATTATTCATCTTTTTGTTTCTTAGCTTTGCACTTTGGACATTATTGAGCACTTAACTTAAAAGTGACTTGCAAATAACGATCTAAACATTTTTCCATTCTTCATATTGGATTTCTTAAACATTTCCAAATGTACCTTTCCAAAAATAACCATAATTTATGTTGTTCTTGGTCATGAGTGATTCTAATGTCACAAATATGCTTTGGTGCTTCTAGATCTTCCATGAAACAACATTGATTCAACTCTTATTTCAACTTATCAATTCATGAGCTATAATAAGTTTATTATCAATATATAGCAAAGAAATAATAATAATAATATCATATAACAAATATTTTACAAAGATATAACAACTTTTCTATCTCATTATATCCATTTTTGGGTTAAATATCTTAATATATCCTTGTCACGTCATAAATTACTCAAACTTCTTTTACCATTGATGAGATGCTTGCTTGAGTTCGTATAAACTTTTCTACAATTTATATATCAGATATTTCTTATCATTCACTTTGAACCTTTCTAAATGCTTCACGTAAATTTCTTTTTCCAAACCACTATATAGAAACATTGTCTTGACATCAAATTACACAACTTTCAAGTTTTTAATAAGAGGTTAACTTCTTGATAACACATTTTTATCGCTCTTTCAATTAATAACATGTATTCTATGGAGGACAAGGGCGGAGGCATGTGCCTTCCGCCGCCTGCACGTGCAGGCACTGAGAATTTGAGATATTATGTATATGTAGTAATAAGGGACACCAAGTACGTTCTGCCAAGATGGTCGTCGCTGCTCCTCTACAATTTGAGGAACCCACTCGGGTTCGACTCCCACAATTCTTTTGGTTGCAAGTCTCTTTTTTGCTGTCCAAGTAAAAGCCCAAATCCGAGCCCAAGTAGTACTCTTATAATTGAGTCCAATTACAACTCTTTTTTTTTGTTGTCCAATTAAAAAATCCAAATCCGAGCTCAAGTACTAGTATTAGTCCAATTGAGTTCAACTACTACTCCAATTACAACTCTAAGAGAGCCCAATACTAAACTATTCTAATTATCTCTATATATATTTTACCTATCTCACTTCATAATCAATTAAAAAGAGGAAATCTCAGATTTTATTCATATTTCTTAATTTTTCAGGTATCCAATTTTTATATGTTATTTTTTTATCTTTAATTTATTTACTTTCATCATAATTTTCTATAACAAATATACTTGCTTGAATACTAAACTATTATAATTCTTTATAAATACAAGTTACTTATCTCACTTATAATTCATTAATTATTCAAAAGAAAAATTCTCAACTTTTATTCATATTTCTTAATTTTTTAGGTATGCAATTTTTATTGTTATTTTTTATCTTTAATTTATTTACTTTCATCATAATTTTCTATAACAAATATACTTGCTTGAGTACTAAACTATTATAATTATTTATAAAATACAAGTTACTTATCTCACTTTATAATCCATTAATTATTTAAAAGAAAAATTCTTAGATTTTATTCATATTTCTTAATTTTTTTAGGTATGCGATTTTTATTGTTATTTTTTATCTTTAATTTATTTACTTTCATCATAATTTTCTATAACAAATATACTTGCTTGAATACTAAACTATTATAATTCTTTATAAATACAAGTTACTTATCTCACTTATAATTCATTAATTATTCAAAAGAAAAATTCTCAACTTTTATTCATATTTCTTAATTTTTTAGGTATGCAATTTTTATTGTTATTTTTTATCTTTAATTTATTTACTTTCATCATAATTTTCTATAACAAATATACTTGCTTGAATACTAAACTATTATAATTCTTTATAAATACAAGTTACTTATCTCACTTATAATTCATTAATTATTCAAAAGAAAAATTCTCAACTTTTATTCATATTTCTTAATTTTTTAGGTATGCAATTTTTATTGTTATTTTTTATCTTTAATTTATTTACTTTCATCATAATTTTCTATAACAAATATACTTGCTTGAGTACTAAACTATTATAATTTTTTTATCTTTAATTTATTTACTTTCATCATAATTTTCTATAACAAATATATTTTCTGGTATTTTTTCATCGTTTATCATAGACATTATTCTCATGTCATTTTTAACTTTTGAATAACTAATAATTGGTACTATTATGCATATACTAAGTTACTAATTTTAATTTTTATTTTATTAAGATATCAACTTTATGCGTAATAACATATTTCTTTCCCTTATTAGGTTTTGTAATTTTTTAAATCTATTTGTTCAACTAAAGTTTAATATATTTTTTTTGCAGTTAACTATGTCATTGGAAAAATATTTTAAAAAAACATCATCTACTTCTGAAAATATAGTTCATGATGAAGGAAATGAAAGTGAGAATACTTTGAATGAAGCATCACATCATTTTACACGAATTCGAATTGATTTGAGTACTCTTCTATTTGATCCCGGAGAAAGAAAAAAAATTTCAAGTTATCATCCTAGTGATCAAGATGAGATTAGAAGAATATACTTACTTAAAGGACCATTCCAACCTCGAAATCATAGTTTTCCTCAAAACAAAATGAGAGGCAAATTACGTCGATTCAATCATGATTGATACACACAATATTCCAATTGGTTTGAAATATAGCATTATGAAAATGTAGTTTTTTGTTTATGTTGATATTTATTTAAATCTGATACTAGAAGTCAAAGTGGAGGCGATGCATTTGTCACCGATGGCTATAAATGGTGGAATAAGAAAAAGAGACTTGATATTCATGTTGGAGGAGTCGGCAACCCTCATAATCAAGCTATTAGTAGATGTGAAAATTTGATGAAACAAAATCAATCTATTCAAGTAGCTCTCAACAAGCAATCGACTCAAGTGAAAAATGAGAACACAATTCGTTTGCATGCCTCCTTAGATTGTATAAGATTTCTTTTTGCATCAAGGGTTATCCTTTCGTGGCCATGATGAATCTGATAGTTCACAAAATAAAGGAAATTTTTGAGAACTTATGTAATTTCTTACCGATCATAATGAAGACATATCTAAAGTTGTGTTGAAAAATGCTATAGGAAATCAACAAATGATGTCACATGATATTCAAAAGGACCTTATAAACTCTGCTGCACAAGAAACAACTAAACTTATTCTTGATGATATTGAAGATGAATTATTTGGAATTTTGATTGATGAATCTCGTGATGTATCTAAAAAAGAACAAATGATTATTGTTTTGCGTTTTATAGATAAATGAAGCATAATTAAAGAACGATTTTTTAGCATTGTTCATGTCAAAGATACATGTGCTTCATCTCTTAAAGAAGCAATTGATTCAGTACTTTTTCAACATAGATTGCATTTATCTCGAATAAGAGGTCAAAGTTATGATGGAACAAGTAACATAAGAGACGAGTCTAATGGTTTGAAAAGTTTGATCTTAAGAGAAAATAGGTCAGCATATTATATTCATTGTTTTGCTCACCAACTTCAATTAACTCTTATTGTTGTCGCAAAAAATCATTTTGATGTTGCTAGTCTTTTTAATTGGATTACTATGCTAACCAATTTGGTTGGAGCCTCTAGTAAGCGACAAGATCAGCTACGAGAAATTCAGGCTACTAAATAGCAGAAGCTTTAAAAATAAGTGAATTACAGAGTGGTCGAGGATTAAATCAAGAAACTAATCTTAAAAGAGCTGGTGATACAAGATGAGGATCACATTATGATATGTTTGTGAATTTGGAAATTATTTTTTCAACTGTGCTTGATATAATAGAGTTTGTTAAAGGTGAAGTACTTCAATATGAGAAAAGGGCCGAAGCACATTTTCTTTTGAAATACTTACAATCATTTGACTTTGTCTTTAATTCTTAAGTGATGCTACCCATGTTGGGAATTACAAATGCCTTATCTTTATCATTACAAAGGAAGGATTAAGATATTCTAAATGTTATGTCACTTATTAAAAATTGCAAAGAGCAATTACAAGAAATGAGAGATGACAAATGAGATTCACTAATGAATGGTGTTTCTTCTTTTTGTGAGAAACATGCCATTGCAATACCTAATATGGATGATATGTTTATTGTTGAAGGAAGATCAAAACGCAAAGCTCCATGAATCACAAATCTACATCATTATCGAGTTGAATTATTTATGATGGTTATTGATATGTTGCTTCAAGAGCTCAATGACCGTTTTAGTGAAACAAATATGGAGTTACTTCTTTGTGTGGCATGTCTTAATCTCATTTATTCATTTCAAGCTTTTAATATTGATAAACTTGTAAAGTTGGGGAGATTCTATCCAGACGACTTTTCAAAAGCTAATTTAATTATGCTTAAGTATCAACTTGCAATATATATTGTTGATGTGCGTTCAGATGATCATTTTCAGAATTTGAGAGGAATCGTTGATCTTTCTCAGAAGTTTATGGAAACAAAAAAACATCTTATATATTCTTTGGTATATTTACTTCTGAAGTTGGCCTTAATCCTACATGTAGCAACTGCAACTGTGGAGAGAGCTTTTTTTCTGCAATGAATATCGTAAAGACTAAATTGCAAAATCGAACGAGAGATCAATGGGTGAATGATTATTTGATTACATATATCGAGAAAGATGTATTTCGTATTGTAAGTAATGATGAAATTATTGATAGGTTTCAAAAAATAAAACCTCACTGAAATCAATTATCAAAATAATTTAATAATTTTTATTTATTTATAGATTGTATTTTTATTGGTGAACCCAACATCGTCTTTCTTGTTTAGGGAAGATCTTCCTCCGACTCTATTCATGAGTCTCTTGTCTTGCCTCCTATTGCTCTGTTGCAGCCCTTCAATGCTTCTTCCTTGTTGGCTATAAAAAGAAATAAATATCTTAGTCTAGACTTTTATCGTATCCTTCACGCTGCTGACATGCTTCTTTTTTTACAAAGCAAGGAATGGTGCTAGTCTGAAGGCAAATTGATTGCAATTTTTTCTGTCCGTAAGGATCCCACCAGAGCGCCTTCTACTTCTAATAGGCCATGAACTAGTGGAGGGGCGGATACTTGCTTGCCAATATGTTTGGTTTGCGGTTTGGTAACCACTGGGTCTACACCCTATGTCGTGCACTGTTCCACTCGCCGGATCCGACTAATGGAGGAGTACCATAGTGATTCTTCTCTTTCTTTACTATGTCTTCTCAGTTGAGGTTCTAACTTACTGCATTATGTTCAATATACTACTCGACATGATCAATACTTGATTATCTAAAGGTACATTTGAATATTTTGAACTAGTATCAATGCTAACTTTTGGAATGATGTCATTTTCTATTAGTGTTTCAGTTGAATTCAACTCAACCAGATGATCACAGAAGTAAGTTGTCTTCTTATCCTTTAATAGATCTTCAATTGTTCGATATTTCTTAGTCATCAATGCTTAACAAATAAAACCCTTTGATAGCTTAATTTGCAAAAGGATACATATGACATGTTCTCAACTCTTCTATTCATTCTTTTAGTCATGGCATTTTCTAAGGAGTTTTAGGAACGATCTTTTCAAACTTGATGAAGAAGATATCACAATGTTCTTCAAATATACCCTCATATTTGTTGGCATTGTCTGCATGAAATGATCAAAACTATGAACTTGAGCGAGCACATGATCGATGGTAAAAAGAAGTTTGAGTTGTTTATGACATATTTATTACCATTTGTTGGATGTGTGCAAATTATCAAAACTATGAAAAGTATCTTAAATTACATGCATAATATGTGTGTGTATTTGGTCACGTTAGTGCCCACATACATGTGATAATATCTTGATATCATGAAATTACAACAAAAAATTAAATATAATTTATATATCTTCTTTATGCCCCAATGTACATCATTTGATTTGACCCAAACAAATATATTTGTTATTAACATCAAAAGCATTGAATGTATGTCTAGTTAGATGATCACATATCATTTTGACGATGAGTTTAACACGACGATAAGTCAATGTTGTACTGATAGTGAGTCAGTTCGGCTGATTCACTTACTCAAATAATTACTTGCAAGATGTGGCTTGATATAACTTTTTATAGATACCTTGTGAAATTAGATCCCTACTAATCAAGACAACATATCTTGCAATCATCTAATCATGATTAATATTATCCAATCTTTAGTTATACTTTAAAGTTAATAAATGTGTTTCACAATATGATGGTATCATACATCAATTATAAATGAAATAACTTTAAGAATTATGCTATGATAAGTTTAAACATTACCATATAATTATCCTGTAATATATTAATAATTATGATAACAACAATTATGCTCACTAATTTGAGTTTAGAGCATATCTCCTAATCTAACAATCTCAATTTTGTAAACATGATTTTGAGCTAGCCCATACAATAATTTCACAAGCAGCTTGAGAAGCTCGTGAAAGTTCATTTCTTTAGACAACCAAGAGCGTTCCTAGTGTCCACCATATTATGTATGCAAGAAACTACTAAAGATTTGAACTAAACCAGATAATACACATTATCTTATCGGTGAAGTAGAAAAAATGGTATGAAATAGCATTTCACTTAGAACTCGAAATCACAAAACTTCACGACAAAGAAAACTTGGAAATCATTCAAGATCAATTACTAAGCATTGATACTTAAATTCTAAATATCTGGTATTCTTTAGTATATTATTTACAATTTCTCAGTTGTATGTGATGTTGTAAACTGAGCTAAAAATGGTATCTTGATCTTATTACAACAAGCAACAATCATTAAAAGTTTTTGGGAAACGTAATCTCAAACGAGGATTCTACGTTTGCAATAATAATGAAGTGAGTAACAAATAATTTATAGTTCAATTTTTTTGTTTCATTGTTCTACGACTATAATTTTTTGAACTTTTTATATCCATGCGGATTGAATCTTGTCAGTAGTTTTGTTAGGTGGATGGATATATTGATATTCACTATAAGAAAGTAATCAATGAATCACTACAAAATATCAAAATTGAAATTCTACACTTAAACGTGGCACCTGAAAGGAACAAAAATCAAAATGTGGACACTCAATCATTTTGGAAATTTAGCAAGGTTGTTTTACTTTTGGTATTAGTAGTCATTATCACACAACATTTAATATCGCAGAAAACCAAGATTTTCCATAACATAATTCCATGACTCATAGTATTGTAGGATTACTCTCTACTTAATTTGTATATGTACATGAACATTCTAACTAAATGATGGTGCATTCTATTTGTATAAATATGCCCTCATGATCTATAATATTAATGTGGGGGGAAATAATGTGATCTAATATGGCAGCAGAGCTTCATAACAACTTTGATCCTATAATTTCTTTTTTTTTCTCCCCACCTAAAAAAATCAAGAGCAACTCCTCTTAGATGCCTTAATCTCATCAAGAAGGTCGTGGGATCTCGACTTCTATCTTGTCTCAACACATTGCTTCCTTCAATTTGCACACAATACAACAGGTGACATACCTCCTCCATGGTTGCCCACACAATGGAAGACCATGCTCTTCTTTATCTCTTCTCTTCATCTCCTCTTATAGCATGAAAAAAAGCCTCGAGGATATGCCAACTATTTTCTTCTCCTCTATATTCAACAGGTCATTCAAGAGATGATCTTCTCTTGATCTCCTCCGTGACAAAGATTGAGTCTTACCTCTGGTCAAGTATGAGTTGAGACACCATTTTATTTCCTCACCTTCAACATCCTCTCTCTCCTTCATATATGTTTCTTTTAGCATAAGGTTCCCTCCTCACATTTATGTGCTTTACCAGAGAAAGAATAGATATTCAAGTCAAACCAAAATATTAGCCTCTCAAGCCCCCCTTCTCCATCAGTGCACTCTTCATAGCAGGAACTGTTGTCACTCATTTTTAATGAAAAAATGAGGACGATGCCCACTTGCATCATGGCCTTGACACTCCTTGAACGTCATTCTTCTAGCGATGAAACATTATCAACTAGCTCTACTTTATTCTTCAGTCCATCGAGACTGACCTCCAACCACCACTTTAGGCAAAAAGAGTAGCCTTCCTGCAAGTCAGAATCCACTTTAATGACACAAGATCTTCATAATCTACTTTAATGAAACAAGATCTCCGTAGAGACCCCGACACTTTCTTCTTGTATACAACCATCAACTTCTTCTGGCTCTACCTTATTATCTTCTCCATGAAAAGCATCATGTGTGAACTCAAATCAATTTTTTACGCCACTCCATGCCCAAGTCAAGGTCATGTCTCCCAGTTATCTACTTTTTCTCTTTTGTTTTTCTGTAGTTGCTCGAATTTGCATTATGTAAATGTGATGGCATACAAGGATAGTTATACTCCAAGAGTTAGAAGTAGAACTTCTCTTCTTTCCTATGTTATATCATTGTACCGTGCATCCCTTGTCGTCATTATGCAAATTGAGTTCTTGTTTCCTTGTAGCGTGCACTTAGTGACGGACCTAGGTAGTAGGCCCCCAACTTTTTAGTATATAATTATATAAGTATAATATATGGTATAAATGCATTTCTATAAAAATATTAGGCATGTAATAATAAATTTCACTCTTTTTGGCCCCTCCTAACTTTTTAAAAATTTTAAGATTATATGCATGCATGTATGTTTATGGAAAATAATATCTCTCTATATACATAGCAATAAATTTGAACCTCTTTGATTGATGAAATTAATTATTTAATTATACATTTCCTTCTATTTTTAAATTCAATTATTTAATTATATATATACATAAAATTGGCTCCTTTCAAGTAATGGTTACTAAATTTAATCAATAAAAAAAACATGATTTTTGAATTCATAATTTATAACTTAGCATAGAACATAATATCTAGTTAATGAAAAAGTAGAAAAAATATTGAAAATGATAGTGTTAAGGAGAATTCTTTTTATTATTATTTAGGTCATTTTTAATATGATGTTATATTTTTTATGACTTATAGCTTCAATTTGTAATGTCAATAAAATAACTCTTAAATATATTAGATTTTTTATTTATTTCTATAAAAAATAGTTTATAGATATTGATTTGGTATTAATTTACATATTTAAATAAATAATAATAATTTAATTTAAATATATTTTAATCAGTTTCGTAGTACTTTACTTTTGTAATTTTTATTTTTATTCTAAACTTATATTAATATTTAGACCCCAATAACTCATATTAGTATCTTTGACCAAATTTTTCATCCTCGATCCGCCCCTGCATGCACTCTATGTTCAAGCTGTATAAGTCGAGCTTTTGCCTCATTGCATCTTGTTGTTGCGCAAGTTGAGCTACTGTCCCCTTACAACGTACACCCTTTAATGTTGTTATACAACTCAATCTTTCCAAGCCCAATGCAACAAAAAAAATCTCTATTATGGCAGTCCTCACAAAAAGGAGCAAAAGAATCTGTCAAGCTTATGCCTCTTAGAAATCGATAGTGAATCATTGATAGATTAAGATGACTTGAGACAGTATTGATCGTTCCTCTGGTGATGATGCTTCACTTTAACATACATGTTGTGTCGCAACCTAGTGAAAAATCACGCTTGCGGGGGTGTAACATCACAATAACCAGTGTCACAACGAATCATATAAACCTTTTTATCTACAATGAATGAGATATATCGCTGCAGGGCACTTCATACATTTGGGGATGACAGGTGAAAAAATCACACCGAATACAGAGATCACTCATTAAGACAACAACATAATTTGAGAGCAAGACATGGAATATGAAATTCAACCAAGATATGAAGTTTGAGAGCAATCCTCTCAGTTTCTATATTATATGACATTTGTTAAGCAATAATGGAATAGTGAGATAGCAATGCAACCTCACAACACTATTAATTTTGTCACAAAAGCCAATCACATTATATATGTTAACAACAAATTGTGAGAAAAAAATAATGACTACATGTTTTGATCATAATAGATAATCACATCTTATTTCTTGTGGAAAGAAGACTACAACACAAAGAAGATGGAATATAAAAATATATTGCACTCCTAATTCTCAACATCTTATCTTGATGTCCAAAAGAAAATAGAAAATAAAATAATCTTTTATATGTCCAAATCTCCTACAACAATATTGTAGGATCTGGAATGGCACCAAGAGGGGGGGGGGNATCGCCGTGAGAATAGTTACTAGAAGAGATCATTCCATCGATGAGAAGAATACGCAGAACATGAATGGATGTTCTGACAAGAGAATACAACAGAGAACACAAACAAGCACAATGATCGTTAAAATGCATGCCACTATCCAATTAAGTCCTTTTTGTTTGATTTAGTAGATTGAGTTTCTAACTTAATATGGATGATTGATTCATAATTGAGTATGATGATTAATTAGCTCTTTTTATTAAAATAATCACTATATCGTGATCAATGGTTCAAACATGCTTTTATGAGGATATTGATATTTAGTGCTAGGTAGGTTCTTTTATCCAATAAAATTTAGAAGGTAAAGCGAAAATAAATTATAGTTGAAAGAAACAAAATAAAATTAGTTTATTTTCAACTTCATCCAAACACAACACATTCAATTGAAAAATAAATTTAAAGAATAACAAAACTCCATGAATGATAATACTTTCTCTAAAATAGTAAACTTATAATCACTATAATTAATCTTTTGTTTCATGGTACAAATCATCAATTGCCACGTCGTATCCTTATCCTTTAAAATATTTTCATATATCCTGTATAGAAAGATTCACACGCTTTAGATCTTCAATAAAATATCACTATAATGAATGATACTATTTTCTCTAAACTAATAACCCTACAATCACTATAAATTTTTTACATCAGCTTTTTTTATTTTCACTATACAAATCATCACATGCCGCGTCGTATTTTTTACATCGGCTTTTTTATTTTCTATTTTTCTCTTGCACAGTCTCATATTTTTTATCCCCTTGCCGCGTCGTATTTTGTTTTACATCGGCTTTTTTTAACATCGTATTTTCACCATCATATATATCGTGTTGAGAAGATTCACACGCTTTATATCTTCAAAAAAACATCTTCGGACAGTTTTAGCTCTCTCTGATCCCATTCGCACCTTTCGGCGAGAAGGGGTCATCACCTCTCAAAAGGAAACACAACTTCTTTTCCACCCAATGTCCACCGTCCAATCGAACCACGTCATCGATCTACACCTCCTGATCTAACGGATGCCACCGTACGAATGTCCCGAGAAGAAACAAACGCCCTCCTCAAGTTTGGGCCGTCTGACGCATTCGAACCCGGTTCGCCATTCCGGTCTGCAGCCATGCACCTCGTTGGCGTCTCTCGAACCGGAAGCGTCTACAATAATTTTTTAAAATACATTGAACGAAATTTTAAATATATTTTGAAAAATGAGATAAAAGGTCCAAGTCGAAGAGAGGAAGAGGAGGAGAGAGAAACTGAAAGCCTATCACCGTCGTCTCTGTGAAGACTGAAGAAGTTCCATTCCACTGGAGAAGAAACAAAGTCGTTGTTACGTTCCCAATTTTGAAGTCTCTCACTGATCTTTATCTTGTTGAAGCTTTTTTGATCGAAAGGATACGAAAACTAGGCCTTCAAGGCGTTTTCCCATCACATATGGATGAAGCCTGGGAGAGGGCCGTGGAGGCGGCTCTCGGAGGCCAGGCGGAGTCGTCTTCGTCGTCGCTGCCTGCGGCGGCGGCTCCCCGAAGCATGACGCTGGACGGCGCCGTGAAGTGTCTTCAGGGCCGACTTCCCCCGCCGGCGATTCTCGAGCGCTATCAGACGCTGGAGCACCTGTCAATCGCTAACGTCGGCGCCTCCTCGCTCGATAAGTTTCCCCGCCTGAGGAATCTCCGGCGCTTGATCCTCTCTGACAATCGGATCGCCGGCGGGCTCGAGTTCCTCGTGGAGGCGGGGCTGGATTCTCTCCGCGACCTCGATCTGTCCAACAACCGGATCCAGTGCCTCGAGGACCTGGCGCCGCTGGCTCGGTTGCGTCTCGTCTCGTTGGATCTCTACGAGTGCCCTGTCACAAGGATCAAGGACTACCGGCAGAGGGTGTTCGCCATGATCCGGACCTTGAGGTATTTGGATAAGACGGACGCCGATGAGAACGAGCGGCCGGAGTCGGACGACGAGGAAGACGACGACGAAGATGAAGAGGATGAAGAGGATCCTGACAACGGGGAGGTTGATGGTGATGACCGGACTGGGAGGCTGGTGAATGGAAATGGAAGGGATGTCAGAGTGGTCTTAAATGTCGATGAGGACGAGGAGAGTGACGCTGATGAAGAAGAGGCTGAGCCACATGCGTACGGCCCGGGGCCTCATCCGTCTAATGGGTTCTTCTTTCAACTCGCCCCAGTTGAAATGGCGTCAGGGGAAGAGGATGATGAAGAAGACGATGATGATGATGATTATTTGGGGGAGGAAATCGATGATGATGATGATGATGATGATGATGATGAGGAGGAGGAGGAGGAGGAGGAGGAGGAAGATGTTGTTGAGGCACATGATGTTGCAGATAGTGATCAGGACCTCGAGGTTGAGGGGGAAAGCCAAGAAGATGATGAAGATGAGGATGTTGATGGGGAGGAAGAAGAGGACATGGAGGATGCAGAGCCTAGTAGCACAGGAAGAATTGCAAGCACAGAAGAGGAAATTGATGCACATGAGCATGGGGAAGGAGATGATGATGATTATGATGAGAATGATAATGGGGAGATGGGCGAGGAGGATGAGTTGGGAGTCGAAGAAGATTGGGAGTTTGAAGAAGTTGATGGTGAGGACGAAGATGAGGTATAACACTTTGCGTATTTATAAATATCTCTCTTAATTTATTACTAATCATTTTTTCTAACCTAGACGATGCAGATTGGTGTGATTTTGAATTGCTTTGCATGGGCTTTTTTAATTATTTAATGTGTTTTTTCACCACCGAAAAGTTAATATTAATTATTATTTTGGGGGTAAATTTCTAGTAATTATATGTGTTCAACTTCAACTGCTCTGAAATTTATCTAAGTTATGTTCATGAACTTGCAGTTCTGTTTGGCAGATAGGTATTGTATGGTTTTGACAACTTTTGCTGTATGCATGCAAGTAAGCAGTTTGCTAATTTCAGTTTTGTCATCAGATTCTTTATAGATGACACAGCAGATTGGGTACAGCTTCTTGAGCTGCCGTATTTAAATTTGCATTGACAGATTTCTAAGTGAAGACTAGAATGTGGATAGAGATTTTGATTTTTCAAGTCAAATTAGATATTTGCAATTTGAAGGCGAAATATAGTCTAATACTGCTGGTTCTTAGATATCTTCCAGTGAATGTTGAGTTTTACATAAATAACAAATTTTGCATTAGTACTCTTATTTATTTTTTATATTGATACGACTGTATAACTGATAGAGCACCTGCCTTGTAATCTGCCAGTCTTTGTATTTCATATAAATATATGAAATATATATATATACATATATATAAGATTAATAGAGATGCTACCACTTAAGTAGGTAGCACCGTATTACCTATCTTATCATGTTAAATATATGATAAATGTAATGACTTACAACAAAATCTATAAGAGAGAAAAAATTAATATCAATCATATATTTAACATCTTAGGATGGATAAAATTGATAATATGGTGCTATTCACTTTCATTGTTTTCATATACATATATACATACATACGTGTGTGTATATATATATATATATATCCAACATTTTTTTTCACTTTTTTATGCTCTAAAATTATTTTTTAAGTAATATATTATCAGTTTAACATTTATTTCTTTTAAAAGGAAGTGTGAAAAAGAAAAGAAAAAAATATAAAACTAATATAGTAGGATCGGTAGGATCTTACGATCTTGATCTTACGATCCTACGAATTTGATCTTTTATTTAAGATCGAGATCGATTTCTCTTGATAGGATCGTAAAATCGTACGATCTTACGATCAAGATCGCGATCTTGACAACTTTGATCATCTTGATATCGAGGCAGTAGTAGCACATAAAGACAACAACATGACAATGTTGGAGGCAACAACACAAGGATATCAAGTGAGCAACACCTCGGGGATAGCAAGGCGGAGTCAAAGGCAGCAACATGACGAGGCAACAACATGTCATAGTCAAGTGCAACAATCAGAATCAAGGGCATAAAGAATGTATAGAAGATCATATCGATAAAACACGTGCAAATGATCGCCGTGAGAATAGTTACTAGAAGAGATCATTCCATCGATGAGAAGAATACGCAGAACATGAATGGATGTTCTGACAAGAGAATACAACAGAGAACACAAACAAGCACAATGATCGTTAAAATGCATGCCACTATCCAATTAAGTCCTTTTTGTTTGATTTAGTAGATTGAGTTTCTAACTTAATATGGATGATTGATTCATAATTGAGTATGATGATTAATTAGCTCTTTTTATTAAAATAATCACTATATCGTGATCAATGGTTCAAACATGCTTTTATGAGGATATTGATATTTAGTGCTAGGTAGGTTCTTTTATCCAATAAAATTTAGAAGGTAAAGCGAAAATAAATTATAGTTGAAAGAAACAAAATAAAATTAGTTTATTTTCAACTTCATCCAAACACAACACATTCAATTGAAAAATAAATTTAAAGAATAACAAAACTCCATGAATGATAATACTTTCTCTAAAATAGTAAACTTATAATCACTATAATTAATCTTTTGTTTCATGGTACAAATCATCAATTGCCACGTCGTATCCTTATCCTTTAAAATATTTTCATATATCCTGTATAGAAAGATTCACACGCTTTAGATCTTCAATAAAATATCACTATAATGAATGATACTATTTTCTCTAAACTAATAACCCTACAATCACTATAAATTTTTTACATCAGCTTTTTTTATTTTCACTATACAAATCATCACATGCCGCGTCGTATTTTTTACATCGGCTTTTTTATTTTCTATTTTTCTCTTGCACAGTCTCATATTTTTTATCCCCTTGCCGCGTCGTATTTTGTTTTACATCGGCTTTTTTTAACATCGTATTTTCACCATCATATATATCGTGTTGAGAAGATTCACACGCTTTATATCTTCAAAAAAACATCTTCGGACAGTTTTAGCTCTCTCTGATCCCATTCGCACCTTTCGGCGAGAAGGGGTCATCACCTCTCAAAAGGAAACACAACTTCTTTTCCACCCAATGTCCACCGTCCAATCGAACCACGTCATCGATCTACACCTCCTGATCTAACGGATGCCACCGTACGAATGTCCCGAGAAGAAACAAACGCCCTCCTCAAGTTTGGGCCGTCTGACGCATTCGAACCCGGTTCGCCATTCCGGTCTGCAGCCATGCACCTCGTTGGCGTCTCTCGAACCGGAAGCGTCTACAATAATTTTTTAAAATACATTGAACGAAATTTTAAATATATTTTGAAAAATGAGATAAAAGGTCCAAGTCGAAGAGAGGAAGAGGAGGAGAGAGAAACTGAAAGCCTATCACCGTCGTCTCTGTGAAGACTGAAGAAGTTCCATTCCACTGGAGAAGAAACAAAGTCGTTGTTACGTTCCCAATTTTGAAGTCTCTCACTGATCTTTATCTTGTTGAAGCTTTTTTGATCGAAAGGATACGAAAACTAGGCCTTCAAGGCGTTTTCCCATCACATATGGATGAAGCCTGGGAGAGGGCCGTGGAGGCGGCTCTCGGAGGCCAGGCGGAGTCGTCTTCGTCGTCGCTGCCTGCGGCGGCGGCTCCCCGAAGCATGACGCTGGACGGCGCCGTGAAGTGTCTTCAGGGCCGACTTCCCCCGCCGGCGATTCTCGAGCGCTATCAGACGCTGGAGCACCTGTCAATCGCTAACGTCGGCGCCTCCTCGCTCGATAAGTTTCCCCGCCTGAGGAATCTCCGGCGCTTGATCCTCTCTGACAATCGGATCGCCGGCGGGCTCGAGTTCCTCGTGGAGGCGGGGCTGGATTCTCTCCGCGACCTCGATCTGTCCAACAACCGGATCCAGTGCCTCGAGGACCTGGCGCCGCTGGCTCGGTTGCGTCTCGTCTCGTTGGATCTCTACGAGTGCCCTGTCACAAGGATCAAGGACTACCGGCAGAGGGTGTTCGCCATGATCCGGACCTTGAGGTATTTGGATAAGACGGACGCCGATGAGAACGAGCGGCCGGAGTCGGACGACGAGGAAGACGACGACGAAGATGAAGAGGATGAAGAGGATCCTGACAACGGGGAGGTTGATGGTGATGACCGGACTGGGAGGCTGGTGAATGGAAATGGAAGGGATGTCAGAGTGGTCTTAAATGTCGATGAGGACGAGGAGAGTGACGCTGATGAAGAAGAGGCTGAGCCACATGCGTACGGCCCGGGGCCTCATCCGTCTAATGGGTTCTTCTTTCAACTCGCCCCAGTTGAAATGGCGTCAGGGGAAGAGGATGATGAAGAAGACGATGATGATGATGATTATTTGGGGGAGGAAATCGATGATGATGATGATGATGATGATGATGATGAGGAGGAGGAGGAGGAGGAGGAGGAGGAAGATGTTGTTGAGGCACATGATGTTGCAGATAGTGATCAGGACCTCGAGGTTGAGGGGGAAAGCCAAGAAGATGATGAAGATGAGGATGTTGATGGGGAGGAAGAAGAGGACATGGAGGATGCAGAGCCTAGTAGCACAGGAAGAATTGCAAGCACAGAAGAGGAAATTGATGCACATGAGCATGGGGAAGGAGATGATGATGATTATGATGAGAATGATAATGGGGAGATGGGCGAGGAGGATGAGTTGGGAGTCGAAGAAGATTGGGAGTTTGAAGAAGTTGATGGTGAGGACGAAGATGAGGTATAACACTTTGCGTATTTATAAATATCTCTCTTAATTTATTACTAATCATTTTTTCTAACCTAGACGATGCAGATTGGTGTGATTTTGAATTGCTTTGCATGGGCTTTTTTAATTATTTAATGTGTTTTTTCACCACCGAAAAGTTAATATTAATTATTATTTTGGGGGTAAATTTCTAGTAATTATATGTGTTCAACTTCAACTGCTCTGAAATTTATCTAAGTTATGTTCATGAACTTGCAGTTCTGTTTGGCAGATAGGTATTGTATGGTTTTGACAACTTTTGCTGTATGCATGCAAGTAAGCAGTTTGCTAATTTCAGTTTTGTCATCAGATTCTTTATAGATGACACAGCAGATTGGGTACAGCTTCTTGAGCTGCCGTATTTAAATTTGCATTGACAGATTTCTAAGTGAAGACTAGAATGTGGATAGAGATTTTGATTTTTCAAGTCAAATTAGATATTTGCAATTTGAAGGCGAAATATAGTCTAATACTGCTGGTTCTTAGATATCTTCCAGTGAATGTTGAGTTTTACATAAATAACAAATTTTGCATTAGTACTCTTATTTATTTTTTATATTGATACGACTGTATAACTGATAGAGCACCTGCCTTGTAATCTGCCAGTCTTTGTATTTCATATAAATATATGAAAGTAGAGGAGTATTGTTTTTAATGACTTTTGGGTACTTATTACTTTCTGTATATGTCTTTTTGTCATTCAGTGCTGATGAATAAGTCTAATATTGCCTTCTAAAAAATCCAGTATTGGTTGGTGGAAAGAATCAAAGCTGAAATTTCCTTTGCTCTTACATCGAGAAAATGCATGTTGAAGCTCAGAATATTTGGACGAGTTTGTAGCCTTTATTTACTTATTGTCTCATTTTTGGTCTTTTGATAAATCTGACTTAGAAGATGAATTTGATAATTTGTTGTGCAGTAATGTCATGGCAAAATTAGACAATGTAAAATGATAAATCTCATCTGCTGCTTCCTTTTGTGATTAGATGATCTGCTCTATGTGCTCATCTTGAAATAATAAATATTTCCATGTTTCACGAAATATATGCTCCTGATTGCAACTGCAATTCTTTAGAATTTTTTCCTGTGAATTATGCTTACATTTCACTGTTCTTTGTTTGTTTATTGTGCCTGCAATTCATTTGTAAATATAAAATTTTCATGCATTTTCTTCTCCAGATCCAATATATTATATTTTTAAGTATTTCATTTTTCAACTATTTTTCGGTGATGATTTCTTTAACTATTTTGTTGGTTCCCTTTATTGTTTGATTTATTATTCTTGTTATCATCCTCTTTTTACCTAAACCTATATATAGTTTTTCTTTTGCTGTTTATACGTGACTGGTCTTCTTATGTTCTTCAATGGTGTGCTATATAAACTTGGGTTCTGTAATCTACAGGATGAAGGTGCCCAGTACTTGATGCAGCCAATTGCCCAACATGGGGATGATGCAGGAGAAGCTGATTTTGATGTGCATAATGAAGAGGATGATGAAGTTGATGATGATGATGACCCTCGTAGCAACGGAGTTCTGGCACAGGATACCTCCCTGCAGTTGAATAAGAGGAAGAGGGATGAAAATCAAGGCCTGGATGATGATAGTGTGGATGAATCGAAGAGATATTCAAAGCATCACTGACAATTTAGCCAGCCCTTGTACATGGTTACTCAGTCGTGGAAAAGGGTGGGTTTTCTTTCTCCATCTTCAGAGTTTGTATCGGCAGTGGGCTTCTAAAACTTTCAAAGGGGGAAAGAAGTTGGAGGGAATGACCTTTCTCACAATTTCAAAAGTTGGTTGTTTCCAATACCCTTACTTTCAAATGGCAGTTATATACACGAATGCAATGGGGCTTGAGTTTTCCCTCCAAATTGAGCAGCAAGTTCAAATCCAATATTACTAGCCGTTGCCTCCTTTTTAAACTTTTATTTATACATATTTTATTTCTCAACCATATCTTTCTTTGTTGCTGCAGTAGTTCACTTGTTCTCCTGGTCCTAGTCAAAGTTTTGTGATATAATGCGCTGCTGCCACGCACCTCATCACTCATCTCTCTTCTTTCTGCTTGATAAATATCCCTATCTCATCATTTATATATTTATCTTGTGTGTTTGTGTGTGTGGTGTTTGTATTGTTGCATGTTTTTTTTCCTTGGCTTTTGGCAGATTTCAATGTTGCAAAATTCGAATCGGATCGGCCGATCGGACCGGTCAAATCGATCGGTTTTAGACTTATGGGTTCAATTAAAAATTCTAATATGTTGTAAAGTATTAGTAGAGAGAATTGAACTCTTGACCTTTTGTATTGTAATGTTCACTATAATCACTAGAGCAACTAAACATTTGTGTAAATTTTAAATTTATAAATAGTTTATTAATTTGTAATTTTACAAATGAATGTCAATTCTCTAAGATTATTATTTTTTTGATAATAAATTTAAAGTATTGTTTATTTTCTAATTGAATGGGAAAAAAATAACAATATGAATTTATTGTATTGTTATATTCTTTGTGAAAAAAACTTATTTTTATTTGATTGTTGAAATTTATTTGACATTTTAACATTAATGATTAAAATTATTTTTATTGAGTTATATATATATTTGCATAATATATTTATCAATTTATAATGTACTACATATTTTATTAACTTTTGTAAGTATATAACATATATTTATGTTGATTTATTGTTATCCGATTCGATCATTCGGTCTAACCGATTCGATCGGTCCGACCTCGTCCGAAGATTTTTTTGAGTAGATCGGCGGTCCGGGTTGCAACCTTGGCTTCAAGGGCATACGGACACATGCGAGAGGGGCAATGGATTGGGCCGTTGGGGCGTCGGGGGGTGATAAAGGAGGTTAAACAATGAAACGATTCATCAATTGAAGACCTTCCAGTTGTTGAAGTGAGTAAAAAACTTTTCCCCATTTATCTCATCTTTCTACCTCTTTATTTGTTACACCGATCAGTGCTCAAAGGGAATCATTTGTTACTTACTATTTCTTCTACCAATCAGGTAGCAGTCCTTTGTGCCTATCGGCTTTGATGTATGGACCGGATGATTGACCGTGCTTTTGTTTCTTGCTATTAAAATATCATATATGGGGGTATGGATTGGGCCTCCTGCGTTTAACAGCACTTTTCGACCTTCCATATGTCGAGGGATGTTATGCAGGTGGTGGGATGCAAGGCATTGGGTGTTTGTTTGCTGATTGGAAGGTGACATCATCTTACAAAATAATACAATATAACAACAAAATATAATAATACATATGAATATAAGCTGCAATGATTTTAGAATGAAAGTTAAATTAAAGATAAATTAGGCAAAAAAAAATATAAGAAGTATTTTAAAAATTACAAGAAGTAAATTTTCATGCATACAATTTGTATAAAATTGATCTATTTAGGAGAATATTAATTTAGATAAATTAATAAATTTTGCACAGAAATAATAACAATAATGATATTGTTATAAATATAATAAATGATATTTAGTTAAAACTAAAATGTGATATTACTTATCTATAATTTTATGCCTACACATTTTAACTTTATATGACTGATTATTTTTAAACTCTTGATAAATTATTTTTATATGCAGATACATAATTATTTAATTATTTTTAAATTAATAGTATTTACTTAAATTAAGGTGTTATATAGATTATTTATAATTTATGCTAACAAATTTTAATTCTATAGATTATTTTTTGTTTTACTTTTTGAGAAATATGAAGTGTATATATATATATATATA
>LTAE01004254.1:0-29397 GCA_001647135.1 Pontederia paniculata | reverse complement strand
CCCCCCTCTTGGTGCCATCTAGATCCTACACAAGTGACTTTGAGTGCCTTCTTCTTCTTGTAATCCCGGAGCCTTTCTCCTTGCTCTTCTTATTCAAGGTTAGACATTCACTCTTATAGTATCCAAGCTTGTTGCACTCATAGCACTTAATCTTAGACTTGTTAGTCGACCCCTTCTTCTTTGAATCTTTCTTCTTCTTGGAGAGCTTCATGAATTTTTTGAGCCACTTTGCGTAGAGAACTAGTTTCTCCTCATTGAACTCTTCATCAGATTCTTCATACTCATCTTCACTCTCAATCTTCTTAGATTTCAGAGCTAAGGCCTTCTTCCTTGAGCTAACTTCTTCTTTTTCTTCTTCAAGTGTCATCTTATAGGTCAGAAGAGATCCTATGAGATCGTTGAAGTCTAGCTTGTTTAGATCGTGTTGTCCCTCGACTACAGTCCTCTTAATATGCCATTTTGGTGTCAGGGATCTGAGAAACTTCTTCACTTTTTGAGCATTAGATCTTGGGTCGCCCAAAGTGGCTAACCCATTCACCACATCATTAAAGCGAACTAACATGCTATTTACATATTCATCATGTTTTATTTTAAAAGAGTCATATTGGTGATTTAAAATGTTTAGTTTTGATTCTTTTGCTTTTTTTGTTCCTTCATGAGTAATGACAAGTTTTTTTTCAAATTTCATTTGCACTAGAGCAAGAATAAATTTTATTAAATTCAATTTGGTATACTGCACAATAGAAAATGTTTTTGACTTTCCAATCTAATTTAATTAGGTTCTTAGTTGTAGAATCATACCCGATTCTATGTAAAGGAACATGAAAACCATTTACTGCTCTAGTAGGCAAATCAAAACCATTTTCAATGACATCCCAGATGTCACTGTCTATGGAACATACATATGCTTGCAATCTAATCTTCCAGTAAGAGAAGTTAGATGCATTAAAAAGGGAAGGTCTAGAGGTAGATTGTCCTTCACCTAGGATAAATTCATTCGATGCCATTTTAGCTCTAGATTGTTAAGTCTATACGAGATTTGTAGATAGCTACAAATTTATGAGCAACCTAAGCTCTGATACCAATTGTAAGAACTAGATCACACCAAGAGGGGGGGTGAATTGGTGTATTAAAATTTTGGCTCTAAACAATATTAATCGTCGCAGAAACAAACACAGAATGATTGCGAGTAAAACTAACTGCAAAGAAGGAAACAAACACAGTAATCTTGTTGACGAGGTTCTCACTTAAGCTCTCAAGTTCTCTCAGAAGGAGGAATTAAGGCTTCTCACTTAAGCTCTCAAGTTCTCAGAATAAATTTGCCAAAGTTAGTTCCCAGACTCTGTGGACTTAGCTTTATACCTTTACAAGATAGACTCGTCTCTCTCACACAATAACTAGTAGTTAAAGAAAGTATTGTCCTTTTCACCTACTCCTCAGTCAACCGCTTCTTCTCTTCGGGGGACCACTGCTCTTGTGAATTCAATCTTCGATCATCCACTATTCTCCTTCGAATGTCCGAAGTCACGGGCCTTAGCCTTAATTCATTTCCATGGGTCATCCACTGCTTCCCACTGAACACATCGAGTGACCCTTGCTTCTTTCAAGTTTCTGCGTCAAGCTCCTTCGATCGCCCACTGATTGTACAGGAATCCTTCGGATGACCTTTCTTGACTTGAACGCTATTCTTCAACCATTCTTCGATCGTCCATTTCTGTCGCTCAGAAACTCTGATCGACCGCTGCTTGGCTCCTACCTTCGGTTGATATCTTCAAGTCTACACTAGTTGCCCACTGATTACGCTCAGAGACTTCGGGCGACCTAACTTTCCTTTGTTAGTTTCCTTCAAGCTCACTTAGGTCGTCCGCTGATTTTCCATGAATACATCGGGCGACCATTGTTTTTCTTCTGAACTCCTATGGTCGTCCACTGATTCTCCATGAATCCATCGGGCGACCACTTCTTTTCTTCTGAGCTCCTTTGGTTGTCTACTGATTCTACTGATTACCTTGGACGACCTTTGCTTCTTCGTCTGACGTACTTCGGTCGCCCGTTGATTCAGTATTGAATACTTCGGGCGTCCTTTCTTCATCTTCTATAGCTTCTTCGATCGACCACTCATTTTACACGGAGTACTGTGTGCGACCTTTCTTCTTCTTCTAACATTCTTCGGTTGTCCACTGATTCTTCTCAGCCATACTGGACGACCTCTTCATTTCTTTTGTCATACTTCGGTCGTCCACTGATTCTGCTCAGCTACACCGGACAACCTCTCTTTCTTCCTCTGAACTTCATTGGTCGTCCATTGTTTCCATACTAAAGAGTTTGAATGACCTTTTCTTATTCTTCTGAGGTGGTTCATTGTCCATTGATTTCATACAAATACATTGGACAACCTTTCTTGACTTCACTTCTACTTATGCACTCCATTGGTCGTCCATTGATTTCACACTAAATGCCTAGGGCGACCTTTCCTCTTCTACTGAAGTACTTTGGTCTTCTACTGATTCTAGACTGAATGCTTCGGACGACCTTTCATGAATTCACCACAAAACATCTTCACTCTATCGTTTCATATGCCGTCCACTTAGCCCTGAAGCGCTCATTCCTTCATCCGTTGTCTGCTGACCTTGAATGTTCGGTCACCCACTGACTTTACTTGTACATCGGGCGACCTTTCTCGCTCAAGTCTATCTTTGGTCGTCCAATCTTCGGTCAACCTTTCAGTACTTTGCTTCATATCTTCAGCTCTCAACACCTTACTTTGGTCGACCTCTTCAAATTTTTAGGACGACCGCTCCATACTTAAGATTTTTTTCTCTACTCTTCTTTGTACATAGGTCGTCCGTTCCTCAACCTTTAGTCGACCTATTACTGACTAAAGCAAAAATCCTGTCTTCTTCACACATGAAATCGAAAATCATTAGCATCACTAAGCTTCCCCATCAATTTGTGATCATAAAAATAATCTCGGGATCTTAGATTCAACACAAACATTGTAAATAAGTTCATACACCGGTCTTAGTCACACATAATGAAGTATGAATATTTTCCATCTACACAATAGCACATTGATTGATGACGACAAATTGGAGGACCATAAAAGAGATATTCACAATACAACTATGATTGCAATGAAACTACTTTATGTGCAAAGTAGACTCTAAGACCTACATTTTAATATATTACACACAATTTTTGAACAATTATAACATTTCCTGAACCTAGTTGAAACAGAGGCTACTAAATATGGACTGAGTTAATATTTCATCAAAACTTGAATGTTCTATAGTCGCAATTAAGAACTTATCCGTAGTTTATGCGTATCAATTTATATCTATTTCAATTTATAAATTAGAAAGAGGGATTGAATATCCCTTTAATATATTACACACAATTTTTGAACAACTATAACATATTCTGAACCTAGTCGAAACAAAGGCTACTAAATCTCGACAGAATTAATATTTCATCAAAACTTGAATGTTCTACAGTCGCAATTAAGAACTTATCCATAGTTTATGCATATCAATTTATATCTATTTCAATTTATAAATTAGAAAGAGGGATTGTACATCCCTTTATATACTTTTTTATAGTTTTTTTTCCTTTTCCATCATGTTGCCTTAGAAACTCCATCTCCTTCACATAGCAGTAGTCGTCTTTCTTCTCTCTATTTCTTCTCCTCAATGGACAGCTCCAAGACCTTGATAGCTCAAAGAAAGTGGATGGAGAGAGAGTAGGGAGGGTTTATAGTGATTTTTAATGGATTTTGTGTAATGATTAACTTGATAGCTCATTGAGTATTATTTTTCTAAGTGGATTATGATGTAAGCATTCACTATGACATCAATATCTTTTCTTTTTCTTTTTTTCTTGCAGGTAATACATTCTACCCCTTCACCCCCTATAAAAAGGGATTCATCCTCAAATTCCTTCTTGATCATTAGAATGTACAATGTTTATGTTGCACTACTGTGATATTAAAATCATCTAATAAGATTTGTACCCTATCACAATTACCTTTTCCACACACATTAATTGTGCACTTCATAGTATAATCATAGATTGGTGTAAATTTTAGTCCATAATCAAAATCATTCATTGATTTTTATGACTCGATCATCATCATTTTTTTAATAATTTGGGCATCCACAATCTTTCATAAGAGTTTGCGTTAGGACTCCATTTCCCCACTTTGATCAATCAAGCTTATATCATTCCCATAATTCTCTTCTCATGCCAAAGACATCAATCATATCATTTAAATGAGAGTGATCATATTAATTTATCACTCTAAGTTAGAAATTTAATCATTATAGGATCTTATCTTAGCTTTATAAGAAAATCATTGCATCCTGATGATTTGCATTTACATATGGTGTCGTTTATTGGTTGTTTCATTGTTTGATGTTGTTCCCCTCATTGACAACTTGATCATTTGCAATATCAATATGTGGACCTCCTCCTTGGTTCGCAGCCAGATTTTGCCTACTAGCTCTTTGTACTCTTCGGATTGCTCGACAAGTTCTTTCAATTTTCGGGTCAAATGATTTAATTTCCCTGCATGAGCGTGGCATACAACAAAGACAAGAGAAAAGTGTCTAGAATAATAATTGAAAATATAATTCTAATATCGGCACACTTCCCCCGACAACGGCGACAAAAACTTGACAAGTGTCCTACAAGCGTACGGGGCCTTGTTGTAGTAATAAAATATTAATCCCATAGGAAAGTGATCAAGTACTAGAATTATAATTTTCAAATGTGGTATTTAAACGGTTAGGGTTATAGGTGAAAAGACCAAGCTATCAATAAAAACTAACTAAAGAGAATGCGAAAGAAGTTAATAAACTATGCAACGTAGGCAGAATTATATATAAAAGAGATGTTCTAGGGTTTCGAATCCATCTAGGGTATTAATGCATAGGATAGTGATTCAACATGCAATAGACTCTTGCTTCACTCCATAAATCATGTATTTCTCTTTCAAGGCAACACAATTCTAACGAAGGTAGGAATAACACTTTCATGCATTCGCTCTAATACATAGTTGCATTTTGTTCATGATATATAAGATGATTCTTTTTTTAGATATCACATGTTATATCTTATTTGGCAAAGTTACTAATTGATTGACATGACTTTTTATCACTCAACAACTTAGATTGACTTAAATGAGATAGTTAATCTCATGAAAATCTAGCAATACATTCACTAAGTAAAAAAAACCGCATACATATATAATCACTATTCCAAAGCAACTAAACCCTAAACTTCATCAACACTAAAACAAAGAGGTTTAGCTACACACAAGAGAAGAGAGAGAGAGAGAGAGAGAGAGAGAGAGAGAGAGAATAACTTATCATTAAACTAGAAATCAGAGAGAGAGAGAGAGAGAGAGAGAAAGAGAATAACTTATCATTAAACTAGAAATCAAAGGTTCACACATTAACATTCATCATAATTCAAAGTTTAGAACACAAAATATTCAATATACCTCTTATAAGTTTAGGAATCATTAAGAAAGAAAAATAGCCTCCAAATTTTGGCTCTCATCCAAAGAGAGGAGCGAGAGTGCTTACAAACCATAACTATCCTTTTTATACCACTGTTCACGATGTCCCTCAATAATTAACGATCATATACAAGATACTGCAGTTGGGTATTGATGCACTACGATTGTGAAACCGGGGCTCCGATCTGCAAGGATGAGCTACGACATGGAGGAACTTGCTACGGTTCATATGAAATTGCGGTATGACTGTGAACTCGTCGTTGCAGCTTGTAGGAGTGCGCTACGGCCTGGTTGCAGGCCATGTACCATTATTGCAAGCCATGGTGTCGTTATTCACGTGTCGTGGTTTGCTTCACGGGGCATGATGGCGTCGATATGGGTAAACATAATTAATAACACATCAGTTAATAAACATTTATAGAAATTCATTCTTAACAATTCTAAATTGATAATCATAATAATATATAATTATCAGAATACCTTAATGGACTTAATTTCTATAAAAATAATAAATGCATGTTTCATCCTTTCTTAATTTATTCCACTGTCTATAGCCCCTAATAACTTCTGTGGTTATTTAGCAAGTCTCACGATTGGTTTACTAAGGCAAACGTGTCTCATGATTTCATGAAATCCAATTAATGTGAGCTTTGCATTTGGTGTTAGGAGGTGATTAGACCATGCAATTGTCATTGTATATGTACCATATCAAATATTTTTATATTCGGCACGAAAGAAGATACGACAAAATAGTCAATACTAAATGTAAATTGACGTTTTGTAATTCCTTTTTTTTCAAAATCCGGATGCAGTCGGGCTCCAAAAGCATATATGAACGAATGAGAAATCAAGTCGAATAAGATTAGAAAAATAATAATAAACCAGGAAAATTAATCTTATTGATAATGGTTCAATATAATTAAATCTAAATATTAAATTCTATAATGAAACATAAAACTATTCGAATGCACAATGTATATCCAAACGAGAACTATAGTATTAATTCTCGTTAAACTAATTAAACATAATGATCTAACCTCATCCACAAAATAAAGTATATCCTTTTAGTGTGATTCGTATTCTTTACGTTCCTTTCTTTACTAATTCCTTCTCAGCCGTCGAGAGAGAGAGATGAGTCAGTCTGCCTTATCTTGTCATCAAGAGAGAAGGAAAGAAGAGGAAAGTGCTGGGTTGAGGCAAACAGAAAAAGAGAGGGAGAGGTAGAGGTGAGAAAAAGTGTGTGATAGAGAGAAGTGTGAGAGAGCGCTAGATATTGGGGGACATGCGAATAGGGGCAGGGTTTACGTGAGTTGAGGGTAACCTTCGCCCACTTCTTTTGTTTTCCTTCCGATGGATGATAGTTTTACACGCAACTCCTCCCGTGTGCACGAGTTCTAAGTTCTCACGAGAGACTTGGACTTTAACACGACTTGGTAAAGATGCAGAAATATTTATTGGGTCGTCAAAACGAACATCATCGAAAGGCACGCTTACGTTCAGGTTGTTGAATATTCAAACAAATCTTCGTTATCTTTCTATGTAACGTTCAACGGCTAGACTTGATGTTTAACAGGGACATGCATTCCTTCTTCTTTCCTGCAATGAAGTTTGATTGGAAGTTAAACAGGACAAAGGCAGTAGTTGTTCAGATGTCAATCTTTTTGTATACATAATTTAAGAGTATTTTCCCTTTCTTCCTATCTCTGTGTCCCAAGGCAAAAAGCTTTGTAAGAACATGAAGGATATCTTGCTCCGTCTTCTTTTCCTAGTTTCTTTCCTCTTTCCGCATCCTTCATTCGCATCACAGAGCTCTCTATCAAGGGGGTCTTCTCTCTCTGTAGAGCATAACTCTACAGATATCTTGGTATCCCCAGACGGATCTTTCTCGTGTGGCTTCTACCAGGTCGCTCCAAATGCCTACACCCTCTCCATCTTCTACTCGAGATCGGCAAGCAGAACCGTGGCGTGGACTGCAAACAGAGACCGCCCTGTCAATGGCCATGGCTCCAGACTTGCCCTACAAAAAGATGGAAACTTGGTGCTCACGGATGTCGATGACACGGTAGTTTGGAGCACCAACTCAAGATCCAGTCCGGCCGCCCGAGTCGAGCTTCTAGATACAGGAAATCTTGTAGTGAAGGATCTGAAAGGTAACGTTCTGTGGCAAAGCTTTGATAACCCTACTGACACGATTCTTCCAACTCAACCAATCACTAAAGCAACCACATTAGTCTCTCCAGCTGCTGAAGGTTCATTAGCTTCAGGCCCTTATAGCTTCTTTTTCGACAATGACAATGTCCTAAAGCTCATGTACAATGGGGCAGAAATTTCAAGCATATATTGGCCTGATCCTGATTACAATGTGTGGCAAAATGGCAGAACAAACTATAACAGCAGCAGGTTTGGGGTCTTAGATAGCAAGGGGCAATTCATGGCAAGCGATAGGTTGGTTTTCAGTGCCGCTGACATAGGCAGTGGAGTACTAAGACGGTTAACTTTGGACTATGATGGTAACCTTAGGATCCATAGTCTAAGTGAGAAGACTGGAACTTGGTCAGTTACATGGGAGGCTCTTCCTCAGCTCTGTCAGGTTCATGGACTGTGTGGCAGGAATGGAATTTGCTCCTACACGCAGTCAAAAACAATGTGTTCATGTCCTCCTCATTTTGAAATCAGCGATCCAAGTGATTGGGGCAAAGGCTGTAGGCCTATGTTCAACAACAGTTGCGACAAACCAAATCAGTCAAGTTTCGTGGAAGTTTCTCAAGCAGATTTTTGGGGCTTTGATCTCAACTCTAGCTCGTCTTTGTCGCTGGAAGACTGCATGCAACAGTGCCTCACAGACTGTTCCTGCCAAGGCATACATTACAGGAGTCCCGGTGACTGCTTCACCAAGGGTTCTCTTTTTAATGGGAAGAACTCTCCGTGTACGACAGGCAGCATGTACCTAAAAGTTCCCAAAGATTTGGCAAGCTCAACACTGGCTCTACCTCTGGTTCACCAAGAGCTTGCATGCAGTTTTGAGGGACTTATATCTAATGTCACGTATCCAGCCCAACGTGGAAGTACCAGATGGGTTACATACTACTGGTTCATATCAGCAGTTGGCTTGATCGAGATCTTGTTTGCTGTGTCAGGATGGTGGTTCATTCTGCGAAAAGATCACATGCCAACTTCGCCAGAAGAAGGATACACTGCACTATCTGCTCAGTTCAGGAAGTTCACATACAGGGAGCTGAAGAAGGCTACTTGGAACTTCAAGCATGAGCTCGGCAGAGGAGGCTCAGGAGTCACTTACAAAGGCGTCTTGGATGGTAAGAGAGAGGTTGCAGTGAAAAAGTTGGTGGAGGTCGATCAAGGTGAAGAGGAATTCCAGGCTGAACTAAGCTTAATAGGGAGGATAAACCACATGAACCTGGTTAGAATTTGGGGGTTCTGCGCAGAAGGAAAACACAGGCTCTTGGTGTCGGAGTACGTGGAGAACGGTGCACTCGAGAAGCACCTCTTTGATGAGCACAGCACTGCAGGCACCATGCTCGGATGGCAGGAAAGGTACAAAATTGCGATAGGGGTCGCAAAGGGCTTGGCTTATCTCCATCACGCATGCCTCGAGTGGGTGATCCACTGCGACGTCAAGCCTGAGAACATACTCCTGGATACAGAATTTGAGCCTAAGATTGCAGACTTCGGACTGGCGAAACTGTCGAGCAGAGGAGTCGGTATGAGGGCTTCTCGAATGCGAGGGACTAAAGGGTACATGGCCCCCGAATGGGCTTCAAATCTGCCAATAACTTGGAAGGTTGATGTCTACAGTTTTGGAGTGGTACTTCTTGAACTAGTCACAGGCAGCAGGGTTTCCAGCTTGATGGTGGATCAGGAAGAAGCTGCAGGAAATGGCGTCATGGACTTGGTTAGGACGCTGAAGGCGAACCTCGAAGATGAAGACAAGTCATGGATTGGAAACCTTGTGGATCTTAAGCTCAATGGGCGATTCAGTTACAGACAAGCAGAGACCATGATCAGCATATCAGCATCTTGCTTGGAAATGGAGAGCAGAGAGAGGCCAAATATGGATGTCATACTCCAGATGTTACTCTCTAATGATAATTAACTCAAATATCATTGATCACAGGATGATACATCCGTTTTTTATGTAGTGCTGGTATTCTAGTGATTCTCTTACATATTTGATGTAGTGTTGGTGTTCTAGTGATTCCTTTACATCTTGCTCAGTGACATTTATTTTTCTTTCTCATATTTGAAAATTGATATGACTAAATAAATAATATTTATTTTATTGAAAAGAAGTTACGAAGCAAAAAAAAAAGAAAGAAAAAATAAGATGTTAATTACCGAGAAAATAAATTATAAAGAGACATCAATCATTTTGTGCTTCATTTTGGAAGAGCATTTGGTTTTCTTTTTCAGTTTTGATGAAACTAATTGCCAAAATAATGGTATTTATTTTTCTTGACTTTTTTTTCAAGCTTAAAAATAAAAAAAACTCCTTATATAAACAACTATAATTTTTTAGTTTACCTCCTCTATGTTATAGACATTTTTCTCAAGTAACCCACAAATATTAATATTAGTCACTTACTTTTCTTAATTTTTTTTCACTTAACTCCACTAATAATTTCTATATCATCGTATATTTTTCATATTTTTATTAGCTTAATTTTTTTGCTCTTAAAATATAAACATTGAAAAGATAAGGAAAAAAATAAAAGTAGAAAATTTATGCCTTACCCTCATCCAGTGGGGTCCCTGAGATGATGCCTATTTTTTTTGGTGAGATTTTTTTTCTATGTTTTATGGTTAAGGAAAAAAAATAATAAATATAAATATATAAGTAACAGAAAAATACAACATTAAAATTTAAGAAAGGCAAGTAATTACTGCTTTTAAGAAGAGCATACTTTTTTTTGTAACACCCAACAATTTATAAAATAGAAAATAAAAATAAAAATAATAATATGGAGGTTGGGTCACCTTATAAATAAGTCTCCTAAGAAAATCTGTCAACTCTTTTGACACTTTTCTCCCAAAACCCTAGCCGTCAGAGACCTCCCTCTTCTCTTCTCTCTTCTCTTTTCCCAAGCACACAGGTAATGGATCTATGCCTCCCCCTTAGGATTGTCATTTTTATGTATTATAAATTTGTACCAAATCCCTAGGAGGCGGTGGAAGAGAGGTACCACATGAAGAACGAATAGGAAACTAGATCCATGAGAAAAGAAAAGGAAGATTCAATAGGAAAAAAATATGTAATATGGCGGATCCCCTTAGAATAGGTTTTCATGATAGATCGATGCATGCTAGGGCTTTTTATTGTATTATGATGGATTTGATGTGATGATTATATGCCATAGATTCTGGTTTTTAGATCTCCATGATGAATATATGAGGTTTATGCCCTAGGAAGGACTCTCTTGTATTGATTCGAAATAGATTTTTCCATGAATGTATGATGTATATAATGTAGATTTTAAAACCAAACAATGTAGAAACGTAGGGCTTTTGATCTCTCTATAATAATATGTTAAAAGGAAAAAATCTCGGAATTAGTTAGAGAAGAAACGGGGCAAAAATCGCCCAGGAATTTCCCCCTCATGACCGTGACGGAGATTTCACGGGCCGTGATGGCGGCAGCCGAGAGGACGACACAGGCGGAATTCGCCTAGAACTCCCGTCACGGCCGTGATGAATACATCACGGGCCGTGATGGAGAGAGTCACGGCAGTGACCATTTGGTCACGGACCGCGACCATGGAAGATATGCACCCAGGCACACCCGTGACGACCGTCACGGACCGTGATGTCCAGATCCCGCAGACGCACGGACGCATCGTGAGCCGTGACCGAAAAATTGACCTACTGTCACGGCCATGACAAGTTTGTCATGGGCCGTGACAATGTTGAATGCGAACCATTGTCCGTTCACGGCAGTGACCGAGTCTTCACGGGCCGTGACATTACAGTCACGGGCCGTGACAAATATGTTGCAGGTCCTATAACTCTCTATTCGTAGATGCTGTGAAATTTTAATCCTAAAGATTAACATGTGGACAAGATAAAGGGTTAACCATCTTCACAAAATTAATGATGAGGCCGTCATGCATTGTAATGTTTGGGAGCGATAGTGTTAATGATGATGAGGGACTGGTAGATCAGTTGCTACCTAGTTCATGTTGCCTGGCTTTCTCCCCGCCTTGCAACAAATGGATTTCTCGAGTGTCCTTTTCGGTCGTGGCCTGTGCACCCCCATTGACCTATTGGCGATGCCTCTAAACACTCATGAGCCAATCAAAGTCACAACAAAGCAACCCTCAAAGTCACCTCGAAGTCATTAATGGGATAAGAAAAACTTAAGAAGATAACCACTTGGCTTAATTATTGCATTGAGCATATTGCATTAGTTGTTATGGAATGATATTTATGTATGGAATATGTATGTTAAGTACAAAGAAAGTTTAATGATAAATGCAATGCATAAGTTGAAAATGTTCAATGATGATGAATGATGGCAGATGTGTAATGGACATTTGACTACCTATATGGTAAAGTCATAGTTTACCCTCATGCAAGAAAGGTATGTTAAAGATGAAAGATGACGTAAGAAATGAAATACATGAAAGGTATGTATGTATGATGTTTTATGATGACCCTTATGTTATGAAAGATGTTTAAGTTATGATTATGTAGTTATGTTCATGCTTCTGATTTTATCATGAGAATTACCTTTCTATTGTGCCATACATATATGAGCTTCATAGCTCACAGTGGTTTTTGTTTGCCCTCTGCTTTGGATCCTGCAGGTCAGTGATCTAGGATGGCATGATTCCTGGTGGTGCTAGTGGCGACAAGTGTTCGTGATGATGTTGCTTGCACATGAGTAGTGGTCCAATACGATGTCTGTCAGTCTAGTCTCTTTTATTCAAGTTGTAATAAGGAAAGAAATTGCTATGTGATGTGAGACTATGAAACTTTATGTCATGTAATCTTTCCGCATTTATGTTTTATGAAAAGAATTATGAAGATTTATGCTTTTAAATATTTTATGTATTCCTCATTTAGTTGACCAGTCTTAGGGTTAACCTTGAAGTCAAATATATGTATGATGTGTAACGCACTCAGAAGGGCATTCTGCCACGTGGAGGGGTGGTCTTTTGGGGGCGTTACACTTTCCTCCAAACGGTAGGCCGCCATTTGCATCACTAGCGAACGCAAAATTCAGCCACCAACACCACTTCCCTTTTTCCGGTCCCACGCAGCAGATGTCGCCACCTCCTCTACTTTCCAAAATGCCCATCAACTGTTCGCTTAATTTACCTGCAAGCCCACTACACTTCTACTTTTTCGTCGGTAACACCTCTTGGCATCTCGTAAACTCCAAAGCACTCCGTCATCGGGCGTCAGCGTATCCCACAAGAGTGGTTCCTCTCATTCGGTGCAGCGTTTCTCTGTCGACCTTCCCACGTTGCTATGTTCTCTTGCTGTAATGTCCCAAAAATACATTTTGTCACATGACAGAATACATATTCGGAGACGCTACAAGGACTTATTTATATGACATAAATCTTAACTTAGACATAAACTTTGACTAATCAAAGAAAGGAATACAATTTATGCGAAAGGTGAATACAAAATTGAATAAAAATGGACATACATATAAATATTTGCGAAAGTTTAAGAGCTTGATAATATTTGAGTCTCACATCTTAACAATTATTACAATGGAAAAATGCAATTTTATGACATATAAAAATAAGTAAATGAAAAGGGACTCTAATGTTCATGTGCTGCAATATTATCACGAGCATCATATGAAGCTCAATAGGTAAAAAAAATTGAAAACTAAATAAAGAAATATCATGATATATCGATATAAGACACCATAAAAGAATGTATTTCATGATTAGATTATGGAGTAATCGTAATAGATGAATAATGATTAATCTGAAAAGAAATAAGATGAGACTATTTTCAATCATCACTATAGAGCATCACTCTTAGATCAGTAAAATAAATATTATTATAATACATCAAGTGGATCAAAGACTGGATCATGCATCATGTCATACTTTCGATATTATATCATACTTTAATTTACTTTTTTTTATCTTACATATCATACATAATACATCATGGAGGTCAATCATAAAATATAGATATCATATCATGAATCAATAATAATCAAAGTTCATATGAAAGATTATAGCGATACATCATCATACTTTAGGACATAACATCATCATATTATGAACCGAAAATGATCTTGGTTCATATAAAGTCTTATAATATAGACCCTTATCATGATATGAATCGATAATGCTCAAGATTCATATAAAATCTTGTAACTTGAACTTCATCATGATATAAATAATATAATTATCAGAATTGTCTTAAAATATAAGTATGAACCAATAAAGATCGATGTTCAATATAAGATCTTACGACATTAATATCATCATATAATTACTTCATACTTGTCAATTCAGGATGATGTGTTAGAGAATCATGAAATGAGTTGAATAATCATATAAATCATTTATTACGTCAATTAAAATCATCTAGAATCAAATAAGATTTTTGAACATTCATATGAGATAGATCATATGATAATATCGAATTAAATCAATTGATGTCAAGAGTTTATTAGGAGCATTGGGTGACTCCAAATCTGATATAAAAGGCATGAGGGATTATGTAGCCATTCTACTGATTATGGCATCTAATTATGGATTTGGAATGATCACATATATGATGTTCATTTTCAACTTTAGATAGGTCTAACATAGTGTCAATATAAAATCTCTAACTTAATTCACTGCTATCCATTTAATAAAATTCTAATTTCTAATCGAAACATACTTCAAGAGGATTGACATATAAAATTTTCATATTCTTTTCTCCTTATCATTTGCCCTAAAAAAATCTACAATATATCTTATCGATTTCAAATTAGAGTTGTGACAGTTGATCCTTAAAACTTTCATAACTCCTTATAAACTTATCATTTTCAAATAATTCAAAGTTCTAATTCAATATCACACATACATGTAACTATTCCATAATTTCATATCATAAAGCTACTATTTAAATTTATAGCATATTTTACAAACTGGATATGTTACATCTCGGGACAACAGGACCCAAGGTTTGTATTTCACTCATAACGTTCTCTATACACCTCAGACTGAGATGAAACTACTGAAACTAGACTTCAATTGCTACACATGAATATATTATTTGTTATTTTTAGATGAATATAACTTATTAAAAATATATTCGCAACAGAGGTCATAAATCTGAACAAAATTGAATAATATGTATCTAACAATATAAATATTGGATCACATGAAATATCTAAATAAAGATGATCAAATATATATAAGATCAAATCTTAAATCATGAATTATAATATTAAGAGTTTGAATCACCTACATTTTTGAAAAATAAAAAAATGATTCTTCTCACAGGTTGTACGGAAGACTCCCAAATTATGACCAATGGCTTTGCCTCGTCAAGATCTTTGAAATGATATATAAATTTTGACGGCGTTCTATTGTCTAACGATGGCATGGCCATGGTTCATCCCCCTTTTTTTTTCTTCGGCGTCTGCAAACGAGGGAGAGAGAGAGAGAGAGAGAGAGAGATGGGAGAGAGGATGTGGGAGAGGGTTACGGGTGTAACTGCTCCCACATTTATTTATTTAGTTTTTTTCTTTTTTTTCAGGTTGTTACATTATAACCTCCTTAAAATAAATTTGTCCTCGAATTTTGATATAATCAAATATCCTCAAAATATTTGCATCTGATGATTTTTTGTTCCCCCAATATGATTAATTAATTATCAAGCATTCTTTAATCTTTTCCACAATCATTGTCATTATTGTGCATTTATAAATCATTCAATCCATCTCTTGTAATTAACATCATCAAACACTTATAACACTACTAATCGAATATCATTTATATAACTTTCATCATTACATCAATCATTAGATAATAGACACAATATCATTTTTTCTCATACTATACACCTTAAAGTATCGATCTTTGCAACTTAATCATGGCTCATACATAGCATCATAAATTAACATAGGGATTAATCATTGCAACAAAATATTAAGTATCTTTCAACATTAAATTTATTGAATGTATAACCTGGGATTTTAAAGAACATTCAATATATATTTCATGATTTCATATACTTTTAAGTTCATCATATGAAATTATATCGTCATGTTTTCATCCTATCATTATAAGTAAATAAACCTTACCCTCCCTTGAGGTGATAGAAACAATTGTGATATGAACTATAGTCACTTAGCAATCAATGATATTTGTCCTCTTAAGGTATCATCAGAAATCCTATAATAAAATTAATATCATCATATTTAGTGTACTTTCATATATGGGATAAGAATTCATATATCTTCCTCAAATATTTTAGTGCCTTGTTCCAATTTATACCAAAAGTATCCATAAATATGCTACACCTCATAGTGTCATATCATTACCAGATCCATAAAAATATTTGTGTATTTTACAATTCGAATCACTAAGTTATTCAAAGCATAATAACAACGAGTCATCATTCTAATCATAACTATTCACATATAATTTCAGCCGAAATGATTCCAGATCTTATGAAAATAGACTTCAAAGAATTTATTTATTTTTACATAGCCCACATCATATTTAAATATGAAGATCGTCTCTACATGTTGACACTAGTTGTTACTTACTAAATAAAAATCACATGAGAAATCTTCTAAGAGTTTATTTGTTGATTTATTTATAGATCCTTCATAATGTCTAGATAATGATAAATTATCCAATTTAACTGAGGGTCGAAAATGAGCTAGAATTTTGAATATTAGGAGAGACACATATAACATGATAATATCATTTAGAGGTATGTCTTTTCATGTCATGTGTATTTGACATGATGATCTTATTACTTTTATCCAATCGGTCAATAATAATCTTAAATGGTATTAATAAAAGAGAGATTTTAGATATGATCAAGACATGTCCAATCAATAAGAACAGTTAAGTCGTTTATGCTCCTTTTCTCTTATTCTTGATGATTCTTCTTTGGATCACTATGATTATCTTTTATAACACTTTAACGTCAACAATTGGAAAACTTTGATATGTCTATCATAAAACTTTTATGGTGTGACACAATTAATCTTTTGTTTTTCTTATCATAATCTCATGTATAATCACATACTCAAAAACTCATTCGTCTTTCATCTTTGATATTTGACATGTCATTCGTTTGAAATTCATTGTTCACCTTATCAAATAATTCTTGAAAATTCATTTTTTTCTTAAAAATACACTCTTTCAATCTTTACTTAAAGAAGTTCTCAAAATTTAAATCTATATGATTTATCCATAAAAAATTCTCTAATACCAATGATTTAAAAATCAGATATGTAATCTTTGAATGACTGTAGTTCCTCTAGAAAGATACTTCATAATCCTTCATATGAAATTCTCAAAACTCAAGTCTATTAAATTGATCCTGAATTTTTTTTTGGAACATACTATTAAACTTACATTCAACTTAACACATAACAAGAGATTTAAAATCATACTCAAGTATACAATCTTATTGAACTCTGTTTTAATAAAAGATATAGAAGAATCTTACTTGACTCTGTATTGGGTGGCCTGACGGCTACTCGTGATATTTTGCACATGGACTTTTATACTTTTTAAAACATCAAGAGAGTCCTAACTTTAAGCTCTAATATCTATCTGTAATGCACCCCAAAACACATCTTGTCACATGACAGAATACGTATTCGGAGATGCTACAAGGACTTACTTACATGGTATAAATTTTGACTTAGACATAGACTTTGACTAGTTAAAGAAAGGAATACAAATTATGTGAAAGGTGAATACAAAATTGAATAAAAGTGGATAAACATATAAATATGAGCGGAAGTCTAAGAGCTTGACTTTTGAGTCCCACATCTTAACAATTAGTACAATGAAAAAATACAACTTTATGACATATACAAATAAGTAAATGAAAAGGGACTCTAATGTCCATGTGCTGCAATATCATCACGATCATCATATGCCGCATGCGCCTCCATAATCAATTCTCTGCAGAATTGAATTGCAGGAAATATGTACTCCCGTGAGCTATGAAGCTCAATAGGTGAACAAATCGAAAACTAAATAAAGAAATATCATGATATATCAATATAAGACACCATAAAAGAATGCATCTTATTATCAGATTATGGAGTAATCGTAATAGATGAATAAGGATTAATTTGAAAAGAAACAAGATGAGACTATTTTCAATCATCACTAGAGAGCATCACTCTTAGATTAGTAAAATAAACATTATCATAATACATCAAGTGGATCATACATCATGTCATACTTTCGATATTATATCATAATTTAATTTACTTTCATGGCATCACTTTGTTCTTTACTTTCAATGTAATATACTTAAATCATTTGCATTTTGCATCATTTATACGTTGCTTTCATCATCATTGCATAACTTGCATCATCATTGCATAACTTGCATCATCATTTAATTCATCATTATTATTTGCCTCTTGATTTAAGTTCGTCATTAAATTTAATGACTTTGTGACTTTGGGTGACTTTGCATAAGAGCGCTCATCTTTGAATTTGTCCACGCCTAGGATTGCTCAAAGATGCCCCCATAGGGGAAGGATGCACATGAATCCTCTTTGTTGCATGGAGGGGAGAAAAAATCTCCATACAATGGGAACTCTATAGTTTCACTGCAACTACACCTATAAGTTCCAAACATAACTTATCATAACATTAACATCACTCCCGATAATCGGTCACAATAACGATCTTTTTAAATCTTGTATTTCTTTATCTTGCATATCATACATAATACATCATAGAGGTCAGTCATAAAACATAGACATTATATCATGAACCAATAATAATAAAAGTTCATATGAAATCTTATAGTGATACATCATCATACTTTAGGACATAACATCATCATATTATGAATCGAAAATGATCTTGGTTCATATAAAGTCTTATAAGATATGAATCGATAATGCTCAAGATTCATATAAAATTTTGTAACTTGAACTTCATCATGATATAAATAATATAATTATCAGAATTGTCTTAAAATATAAGTATGAACCAATAAAGATCGATGTTCAATATAAGATCATATGACATTAATATCATCATATAATTACTTCATACTTGTCAATTCAGGATGATGTACTAGAGGATAATGAAATGAGTTGAGTAATCATATAAAATCATTTATTATGTCAATTAAAATCATATAGAATCAAATAAGATCTTTGATCATTCATATCATAGATAGATCACATGATAATTCAGATTAAATTAATTGATGTCAAGAGTTTATTAGAAGCATTAGGTGACTCCAAATATGATATACAAATCATACATATCATGTGAGAGATTATGTAGCCATTCTATAGACTATGACATCTAATTATGGATTTGGAATAATCACATATAAGATGTTCATTTTAAGCTTTGGATAGGTCCAACATACTGTCAACATAAAATCTCTAACTTAATTCACCGGTATCATATCAATAAAATTCTAATTTCCAATCAAAATATATTCAAGAGGATTGACATATACGATTTTCATATTTTTTTCTCCTTATTGTTTGCCCTCAAAAAATCCTACAATAGATCCTATCAATTTCAAATCAAAGTTATGACAGCTAATCCTTAAAACATTCATAACTCCTTATAAACTTATCATTTTCAGATAATTCAAAGCTCTAATTCAATATCACACATACATGTAACCATTCCATAAATTTCATATCATAAAGGTACTATTTCAATTTATAGCATATTTTACAAGCTGGATACGCTACATCTCGGGACAGCAAGACCCAAGGTTAGTATTTCACTCATAACTTCTCTACAAACCTCGGATTGAGATGAAATCAATTTCTGCTGAAAGTAGACTTCGAGTGATACACATGAATATATTATTTGTAATTTTTAGATGAATATAGCCTATTAAAAACACATTCACAACAGAGGTCATAAATCTGAACAAAATTGAATAATATGTATCTAACGATATAAATATTGGATCACATGAAAGATCTAATTAAAGATGATCAAATATATACAAGATCAAATCTTAAATCATGAATTTCATTATTAAGAGTTCGAATCACCTACCTTTTTGAAAAATAGAAAATGATTCTTCTCATAGATTACACGGAATACTCCCAAATTAGCATCAATGACTTTGCCTCGTCAAGATATTCGAAATGATTCGAACGACGCATGGCCATGGCTCATCCCCCTTTTTTTCCTTCGGCGGCTGCAAACGAGAGAGAGAGAGAGAGAGAGAGAGAGAGAGAGAGAGAGAGAGAGAGAGACGTGGGAAGAGGGGATTTGAAAAATAATATGTATTTAATTTTTTTCTTTTTTTTTCAGGTTGTTACACTTGCCATCGAAATTTGAAAAATAAAAAAATATGGTTCTTTATCACTTTACAATTTTCAAATTGTCTTCTATTCTTTTCACTTGTTTGACAATGATCCCTACTCCTTTGCTACCATGTTTTTTATTTTCTTTTTGTTTCGGTTTTCCCCTTTCTTACCAATGCATAAGACATTTTTATGAATCTGTTTTCTTAATAACTTCCAGGGGTTTAGATTTATTCAAGCATACAGTGTAACACCCCGAAAACGCGCCCCGCCACGTGAATGAATCGATATTCGCCACGTGTTCGGAATGGTCTCTAGAACGCGACAAGACATTTAAACTTGACTTGACCTTTGACAATCATGGTTACAATATGAAGAAATATGAACATAAGATGAGAATATAATCGACACAAGATAAAATCAGCACAAGACATCAAGATCATGACAAATGTACAAATCAGCGGAAGACACATAAACTTGATTAAAAGACAACATAATCCAAAACATGAACCTTAATAATACAACTTGTCCATAAAGGTCTCTTAATATAACTTGACATACATCAACTTGCCCGAAGGCGATACATAGTCTTTACAACTTAATAGAAGAAGGAACGACAATAACATAACTTGACTCTAAGACAATCCATACTTAAGCATGTGCTTTAGCCATCATGAGCAGCGCCATTTTTCATATGAGCATCATAATTATTTTTACACCTGCAGGATCCAGAAGCAAAGGACTTTCATCTCGTTAGAGTATGTAAAGGTCGAAGAATGAATGAATCATATCACCCATATATGCAAAGACCTATCTGTCATGCATATAAACATCATAAATAACATAGAGCATATCATAAGGTTCTTAACCCAAACTTAGGGTCAACATATGACCCTTCATATTTGCTTTGCTTTAACTTCTTAGCCAATTATGCCCAAGGACTTAACTTTAAGCCTATCTTTCATCTTTACTTTCTTTTTTATCTTGCTTATGCATTATCGATATAATACATCATATACTTAGCATTATCAATGTAATGCTTCTTTAGACATGAATATCATCTTAGCATTGACTTTCAATGCACATAGCCCCTTGGCTTAACTTCATCATTCATGTCATCTTTCTTCATCTTTCATCTTTGTTATCATGTGACATCTTAGAAGTTAAATTTTAACTTCTCATGAGTCGTCCCCAAGTTACATCTCCATTTACTTATCTTGTTTGATTAAGGGTCTTAGGCACACCAACTTGTTTAGGTTGATCAGACCAAGGATGCACTTTGTACCCCTCATAGTGCTCCACCTTTGGGCAAGAAAGACTTATACACCGGCTAAGGTGAAGCGACAATAATCTCCCATGGGAAACTCATACACTGGCTAGGGTGAAGCGACAATAATCTCCCGAAAAGCTCGCACACCATCTTTGGTGCAGAGATCACCTTCCCATCTTATCTTTTAGGTGTGCTTAGACTTGTCTTAATTCATCTTTTAATTACAATACATGAAACATCAAACAAGCATCACATTTTCATCTTTTAACCTAGTTACGACTGAGCATACAATTCGCATCTAGGTTATCGTCAAATATCACATCATCGTAATCAACATACTTAGTTTCATGTGAGAAAAGGATGAACATCTATCTTCCTTCTCAGAGACGTATGTGTAGGAATCATTAGATCCTAAATAGACCAAAAATATAAAGTTCTACAAATTAGAAATGAATTGCTCGTATTGCACAATACACCCTGGCCGTATTGACCAATACGACCTGTATTGATCAATACGATCTACCCGTATTGACCAATATGGTCGTATCGGTCAATACGACTCAAATCACTCAGCCGTATTTTTTTGGCCGTAAAGATTTCGGCCAGCTCGTACAAATCAATACGGCCGTATCGGGCTCCCGTCCAATTTTTCCCCTTTTTCTTTATACAAAATTTCTGATTTGTCCTAGGTCCATGTGTTGAATATCCTAGGTCATATCTAACATGAAATTGAACATTTAAACATCACATACATGACATAACATCAATAATGTCATAAGATTCATAAGTAATCTATGGTTCTTTCAAGAAATGAGTTTGCTATACACCTTAGACATGCATAATGATTATAACCATAAACTTAAGCATGAGTCATAACTTTATAACTCTAGTTTTATATATCTAAATCATATAATACCAACTCCATTTAAAGCTACATTCAAGCATATGTCTTCTACCTAAATATCAACCAATAATAATATCTTTCAGTTTCCTAAGTATTTTACAAAACTAATCTATCATAATTCGAGACAATTTGATAGCGTTCTAATATTTTGATCGTAACTTCTACATTACAGCTCAGAATAAGGTGAAATAAGTGGTTATGCAAACTAGACTTCAAGGCATATGTTTTCATATATTATTCATAATTTTTGAGCATCTTTAGCTTAGTCAAAATGACTTCTAAACAACAACTATGAAATCTGGACAGAATTTTGATATGTTCCTATCTTTGAATAAACTATAAACATCTATATGAAATTATGATCTTCATTGCTTAGCAAAAATAACTATCATAGTTCATTTCTATTTCATAACAATTAGACAAGAAAGATTATGATTTTTTCTTAGATGCATTTCATCAAATATCTAATATTCATTCTATGATTTTCTTCAAATCCACATCTAACATGCATCCTAATCTTTTCTTCTACATTCTTCCTCCTTCACATGATCAATTCTTTTCAAATTGAACATAAAAAATCTGAGAGAAGGAGTGAATCTCCATTTACATACCTTTCTCATAGTCAAATCCCTAAATTTTTGGTGCATTCTTCCTCTTCTTTAATTTTCCGCAACAATCTCCTCTCCTTTCCTTCTCTTGTGCTTCCAGTTTACAGAAGCTCCTTGTCATCTTCTTCTTTGCTCCCATAGCCCCAAGCCCACTTCATTGTTCCCTTGAAGAGATCTTCAATGGGGGAAAAATCTTAGCTTCTTTGGTGTTATGGGCAGATGAAACAAAGGAGGAGAGAGAGACATCCAGATGGGGTACTTATAGTATGTGGTGAGTGGGAGTGAGGGTCCAATGCGTAAGGTCTTTGGTGGGAATGTGGGGCCCACTTACTTAACTAGATTTTTCAGGTTATTACATATAGTCAATGTTGTCAGAATCGAACCGGACATCGACTCGGAGGAGCCTCCAAGTCAGATTTAACCGGTCGAACCGAATAAATCGGAGGGTCGAACCGGATACTATTAAAAATATTAAATTAAAATATAATTAGATAAAGAATCACAAATAAATAATTAATTATAAAAAAAATTAAATTTATTTTCAAAAGTTATGATCAATTAACACTTTATTTGATACAACAATTATTAATAAAAATATTTCTTAAATAGTTATTTATTTAAACACAAATATCAATTAAAGAAATTCTTTTATAAATAAAAAAGTAACAACTGATTTAAAAGACCTTGAACTATAATTTTTTTCATGGCCCATTAACCTCCAAGCCCACTTTCCTCTTTTCAGCTCATTTTTTCTTTTTCTTTTTTTTTCTTGAACCGGCTGGTTCATGAAAAGTGACTGGTTCAAGCGGTTCAACCATTATTTTTTTGGTTTTTGACCGATTTTGACCGGTCCACCTCATTGTCCGGTTTTTCCATCGACCAGGACCGGACTAAGCCTCGGTCGACGGTTGAATTGGTCGAACCAGCCGGTCTGGTCAGGTTCTGACAACATGGCATATAGTGCTTCTAAAGGAGATGACGCTTGCTTGTTCTAACTTCGGATTGCTTAACTCCATATGTTTGATCGGTGATGGCTTGTCTGGAACAAATTTAGCGGTGGTACGCGTGCTTCATTTGTGAACAGCCATATATTTTCTGTCTCTGAGAGTTGATAAAACTAGTCCTTGTTCAAAGAAAATGAGATCTTATGCTGAATTCATGTCTGAATCATAGCTGAAGGCGGTATCTAGCATTTAGCTAGAGGATGATCCCTTCTCGAAAGGGGAGAGTGATGCTTCCATAAGTGGTTCTGGGATTGTGGATATGAGTTTTACCATACTGAACTTGATAATGGAAATGGAGGTGCAAAGTTCCGTGACTTTGATGGCAATTGAAAATTTCCACCTGGTGGCGGTGGCGGCAGTGGCGACAATGGATGTGGCTCTGGCAGCATTGAAGAAAAGAAGGAAGAGGATGAGTTTGGGTCATCGTTAAAATTTGAGGTGGTGATGAAAAAGGTGGAGACAAAAGGAGCAAGTCTTCCTCTTGACATGTTTGAGGCTGGCAAGACTTTTTGAATCCAGAAGCTTCTTCTATATAGATTTTTTTATTTGCATTGTCTCAAGTTTGGTCACCATTTGTGTAAAGAGTGGAACAGAGACAAGAAGGATGGAATTCAAAGCTCCTTTCATGTGGTGGTAGACTTATCCTATAGCGATTTGTTCTTTCAGCCATCTCCGTATATTTTATGTTGGTCCTACCAATGGCACGATTAGTGAAAAAACATATTGACTCGCTATGAAGCAGTTCTTTTTGGAGTCATCCAGGTAGTACAACTCGAGGAACTCATCCGGTGGCTTGGGAGGATGTTTGTAGACCTTTTATGGAGGATGGCCAATGGATTTGGGTTCTTCACCGAACAAATGAAGCACTTCTTTCAAAATGGGCTTGCCGTATTATGAGTGATTCTGAAGACTTATGGTCTGAAGTTATTTTTGCATGTCATGGAAAGGCCTTGTCGTGTGATTCTCGATTGGTGCTTCCGTAAGGCCCCAAGATGATAATGGGAATGAAAGTTAGTCCCACATGGACAAAACACGAAGGTGGTCATGAGCTTATATGTAGCATCTTCTCTTACCATTCAAGACGCGTTTTAAATTCGTGCGGACCATTAAGCCCAAAGCGAACAATATCTTGAATGGATCGGGGGTGTTACATATGGTATCAGAGCCAACCTCGCGTGCTCACTTGAACCATGTGGGTCGACTCAACGAGGACGTTGAGCCCCGAAGGGGGAAAGATTGTAAGGCCCCAAGATGATAATAAGAATGAAAGTTAGTCCCACATGGACAAAACACGGAGGTGGTCATGAGCTTATATGTAGCATCTTCCCTTACCATTCAAGACGTGTTTTAAATTCATGCGGACCATTGGGCCCAAAGCGAACAATATCTTGAATGGATCGGGGGTGTTGCAAAACAAGTTATTAAAAGACCAAGCCAGGAAGATAATTGAATCATCAAACATTTCCCCAACTGATAGTGAATACCCATCAAAAGTGAAAACAAATATGCCATACTAATTGACTGAAAAGAATGATAAGTACTAATTTCTCCAAATAGGTTTGGCAAACTGAGAATTGATAGTATTAATGGGCTTGTAACTAATCACAGAAGAAAATAATCCACCAGATCTTTATGTGATGCCTAGCTAAATAGAAGATGTGGGATATAGAATTGCATGGAAAGAATTTTTAAATATATAACATCAGCGATTCAGCATTCTCACATTTCAATTGTCAGAAAAGAAAATAAGTGGTACATACATAAAATGGCCAGTGAATACAATGGCCAAAAATAAGATAATACAAAGGCTGAAATCTCTAAGATGAATGCATCCAAGGAAACATCACTTCAAGAAAATTCATAATTTGCGACGGCACCTCCTTGCAAAAACACATGTTGCAATTTTTTGCGACGAAAGTGCTACACTATATGGTGACATTTTCGTTGCAAAAAATCTGTGACGAGCAATTTTGCGACAGATATGCGACGAAGGAGCCGTTGCAAATTGTGAATTTTCTTGTAGTTAATCATCATCTGCATAGCGGGCTAAGTTCTTATCATTAAAGGAAAATTGAGAATGTAGCAATAATACAAGTTTTGGAAAATAACAGAACCTACCAAGAGGATTTGGATATGCAAGGCAATGTAAGAAACCAATAGCAAAATAAAATTGTTGTTATTGATTAATTCCGAAAGTATATTTGATCTTATAGAATTATCTATGAGGGTCTGAGGTATACATCATAATGCAGCACTCTTTTTCTGGGAGAGGATGGTCACCATGTTTGGTAGACATCCCATTTTATTCAATAGAAATTAACTTTACAATGTGTATGCATGTACAATAGCCAAAACCCCTCGCCATTTCTAATTCTCACCCCACAGTTTAGCCATGTTCGCAACATGTAAAGTGGTGTTCTCCATGTAAAAACACTCCCCCCTGAAGACACATGGGTTCTTTTGTAGCCAGATTTCTCACAGCACAACCAATAACAGTTGTGTCGTGGTCCATGAGTCATTATGGCTAGGTCTCTACCGCTATATTGGAAAGACCTCCAAAAATTTGTAGATAATGATACATCAAGTCATCTACATCTTGTTGATGCCCGTGTCTCCTTGGCTGTCCTGCAATAAAAAAAATAGATGATTGATGGCTTCCTCAACCTCCCCGCACAGTTCGCATGATACATCAGAATGTGGCAACCATCTTCTTCTGTAACTTCTGGTTAAGAGCCAGTTATGGTGGTAGAGCCATGCAAAAATTTTGATTCTTATTGGTATACACATTTTCCATATATGTTTGCAATCAGTTTTCAGCTCAATATCCACCAACCAGGAGATCAAATCAATGCTAAATATGCCCTTTTGCCGAGAAAATACCTGTGAACCAAAACCAAGAGACCTTTCTAGCAACATCTGGTGCCTTATTATTAATTGTTGCAAATAGATGCATGAGTTACCCGCGAACCAAAACCAAGAGACCTTTCTGGCAACATATGGGGCCTTATTATTAATTGTTGCCAATAGATGAATGAGGTCTTTGAATCTCAGGTCAGACAAGCATGATCTAAAAGATGTGAGCAAGACACACATTTATTCCATTAATAGCAGACCAGTCCAACAGTCGCAAACCTTTACATGCCTCTCCATAATGATTGCATATAGTCTTGAAGACATACTCGTCAAAGGGGTTTGAGACACCCTAGGATCCTCCCAAAGAAGAAAATTTTCACCATTGGCCAACCGCATAGAATGGGAAGGCAGAATCTTGGTGAGCACAAACGTCGACCCTTTCAAAAATAATGAAGCACCCCGTGGAAGTTGTAACGCCCCCAAACCCACACCCCGCCACGTGGCAAAGATGTGGAGCTGAAGACGCTACACATCATACTTAACCTTGACTTAAGGGTTGACTAACAAGACTAGTTAACATAATGCGAAAAATATAAAACTTTATGAAAACTCTTTCCATAACATAAAATATTTGTGAAAGTCTTACATAACATAATTTATCTCAGAAATAACTATTACATCTTTTGGAAAGGAAATAAACTAGAGACAACTTGACTTAGGACCACTACTCATGTGCAAACAACATCATCATCACGAACATATGTCGCCGCATGCACCACCAGTCATTATGGCACCTTAGATCACCAACCTGCAGGATCCAATGCAGGGGAAAAGAAATATCCTCATGAGCTATGAAGCCCAATATGTAAGGCAATCAATAGAAAGGTATTTCATGATGGAATAAAAGCATGGAACTTAGTCATCATTCATTATTTCATCTTATTATACTTTCTTTGCATTAGTGACTTTGAGGTGACTTTGAGGGTTGCTTTGTTGTGACTTTGAATGGCTCATGAGTCTTTAGAGGCTTCGCCAACAGGTCACTGGGGGTGCACAAGCCACGACCGAAAGTGATGCTCGAGAAATTCATTTGTTACAAGGCGGGGAGAAAGCCAGGCAACAGGAACTAGGTAGCAGTTGATCTACCAGTCCCCCATCATCATAAACATTGCGCTCCCAATCATTCAATGCATGGAGGCCTCATCATTAATTTTCGTGTGGATGATTGACCCTTTATCTTGTCCACATATTAGTCCTTAGGTTTACAGGAGAATTCCACATCATCTACACTTAGAATAAAAAGATTACATTAAAAGAACTTGGTAACATAGCGGCCACAACCCGTGATAGGCCTGTCACGGCCCGTGACTGTTATGTCACGGCCTGTGAGGACTTGGTCACGGCTGTGACCTGGCCATGGTTTACACTCAACTTGGTCATGGTCCGTGACAAACTTGTCACGACCGTGACGAAATAGTAGGATTTATGGTCACGACTCGCAATGCGTCCGTGCTTTTGCGGGTTCACTTATCACGACCTGTGACGGTCGACACGGTCGTGCCCGGGTGCTTCTTCCATCATCACGGACCGTGACCAAAAGGTCACGGTCGTGACTCTCTCCATCACGGCCCGTGATCACGGCTGTGACGAGAGTTCTGCGTGAATTCCGCCCGTGCCGTCCTCTCGGCTGCCGCCGTCACGCCTGTAAAATCTCTGTCACGGCCATGACGGAAAATTCCTGGGCGATTTTCGCCCCGTTTCTTCTCTAAATAGTTCCGAGATTCTTTCCTTTTAACATATTATTATATAGAGATCAATAGCCCTATATTTTCTACATTGTTTGGCTTTAAAATCTATGTTATATACATTATACATTCATATAAATATCTATTTCAAATCAATCCAAGAGAAAATCTTTTCTGGGGCATAAAAATCATATATTCATCATGGGGATTTAAAAACTAGAATCTATGGCATATGATCGTCATATCAAATCCATCATAATACAATAAAAAGCCCTAGCATGCATCGATCTATCATGAAAACCTATTCTAAGGGGATCCGCCATGTTACATACTTGTTAGCCAATAAGCTCGTCGTCCCGTTCATCCTCAATCCATTCCTACGTTCGTCTACGTCGATCCTTCTCTTGACGTTGCTCTCCAACCTTGATTTGCCTTCGCCTTCTCTCTGGGGATCATTTTCTTCCATGAATGAGAGAGGATGGGGAAAAGAGAGAAACTAGGACCGGCTTGGGTATTTAATGCAGAGGGAATAAAAGTGTCCAAGTTCGTTGAACCTATTTGAGATTTTGAATTCCATAATATTGGAGATTCTAGATCCGATTTTCAGTTACAAGGATATTTTAGGAATTAGAAATCTGGGGGGGTTACATAATAACCTCTTTAAATTAAATTCGTCATCGAATTTGTGCATATAGAATGACAATCTAGTCAAAAGATTCACAACTTATCTTTTATCTCTTAATATGATCCCTTCTCAATCATTCTTGTATCCTTTACTTGCACAAATTATTCAATTTATCGTCCTTGAGCTTGGAGTATCTGTGATATCCATGATATAATTCATATGAGATTATAAATGTTGATTGTGTATTTATGTAGTTAATATCTACCATCATATATGTGTTAAATGGTGCATTCTAGTTTCAGTTTGCATATGCTGAAGATTAGCGAAATCTGACTAAGGCATGAAAATATGATTTTCGAAAACTTTAGAATTTGGAAAATTGAATTCC
>LTAE01004253.1:13476-35205 GCA_001647135.1 Pontederia paniculata | reverse complement strand
TCATATGTATCATCTGGTGATCAGACAGCTGATGTATTGACCAAGCCACTTCCTAGGGTAAAGTTTGACAAATGTGTTTCCAAGTTGAGCATGACAGATATCTATGCTCCAACTTGAGGGGGAGTGTTGAGAATTAACTTGTAGCCTAAGAAAAGACCTTTTATGTTAGTTACTTTTATGGTAGGCTAAGAAAGACTTTTATGGTAGTTTTTAATTTCCTTATTTTGTATTTCTTCCTTTGGTCTCCTTTATATAAGAGGCCATAATATCTCAGTTATGAATAAGAAAATAAATTCTTAGTTTCCACACATGCGATATGAATCGAACTTAAAGTTGAGTGCTCTTAACTTAGTGATACTAATGCTGGCAAAGTTACCGTGAATGACATCCCACATAGCTGTGTCAACACCTCATACTCACACATAAGAAAATTTTTCATACAACTCAGCAACGTGATACGAGCTCTTTTGTCCTTGTTCCATGCATTATATGCATCCAAATTCCTCCTATGTTGAAGTGTGACACCAAACTCAGGTTCAGGCATGATATTCTTGATGCATTCATGACTTCCTTTTCTTCGAGGATGTATTGTACTTTTCTATGTCATATGTCATAATTGTCTCCATTTAACTTATCACCCTTGTTCAATTCAGCTATAATTTGCTTGGTGGCCATGATTCTAGGATCATGTTCAAAATAAATGAGTGCTAGTCTTATACACAAGTCTTCTTGTCGCATATATTTCAAAATCAATAAAATGATAATATTAAAGGATAGTGACATCAAGTGATAGCAAAGCTCTTACTCATCTCCCACTATTCCAAAAATATTAAAATTATAAAAAATAATATAATTGCGTCAAGGTACTAAACTATTAATTTTGGATTTTCAAACATCCAAAATCATCAAAAATATATAATGTGATAACATTCCATTTTCACATCTTGGCCAGGACAATTAGGGTTACATCAGTGGGAGTACGTCATTGCTTACTCAAGGTGCCAATTAGGAAACCACTACCCCTTCGCCTCATCACCAAAATTGAAAAAAATATGTCATCTTGTCACGTGAACCTAAATTTTGGAGACTACGTTAACAATGCACCAAGTAAGTCGCAGAAGAGTGGAGGGGCCTAGCCCACTTTAAATCCATCTTCTATAAGGCGGACTTACCTAGACATGCACATAATGTCAGGCACCACTCAACAAAAAATACTACCATGACCATTATATATTTGAGATGCCTTAGTAATATTTGGACTACCTATGTTTCATTTTACACTTAGGTTCAATTCATTATTGAAAAATAAATTCCTAAGGGCATCAAACGTGTTGCAATCATAATCATCACATTTATGCATAAAACCAACATTACATAAATGACATATGAGCTTTCCAAGCATATAAATAATCACACAATTCATTTAAAGAAATGAAAATTATTTGTTACATGCTTGATAACAATATATGTATGATTATAATTGGATACGAGCCAGGCCAAGCTAGACTTTCACCTAAATAGGCTAGGCCAAAATTAGAAGATTTAAGCCTGGTCTATGGCCTATGACATACCAAACAATTAAGTTTTGCTTGACTTATTTGATAAATTTAAGAGGCCTGACCTAGCTTATTAGCCTATTAGGCCAAACTAATAAATTAATTTCTATAATTATAATTAATTAATAAGTCTTGTTCCTTACGATAAAAATTAAGAGATTAACTATAACAACAATATATATATCACAAAAAATGTCTTCTCATGCGAATATGTAACTAAAATAAATTCGTAGCTTCAACAAAAACAAATAATAAAAAAATAAAAGGCATAAAAAAACATCTCATGATCAAGTTTTAATTTTAAAATGCAAAGTCATAAATAAATTTATAGTTTAATTCAACATCTATAAATAATAAAATATCCATAATATAAAAGTATATTAGTAGCTTCAACAACGAGTCAACAACAAACAACAAAAAAATATTAGAAAGAACATAGTCATGATCTTTTAATCTAAAAATGTGAAATCATAAAAAAACTTGTTGTTTAATCCAACAAATATTATTTCAAAAAAGTAGAAGATGAAGGGACATCTAACTTCCCACTCTTTCTTTTAGGTAGATATCTCGCTTCCCACTCTTAATATATTATAGACTAATAGTTATATTATTAGTTTTAAATTTTGGATTCATAAGCTACAAGGTCAGACCTTACATAAATAGGCTAAGCTTGTTTAAGTAGATAGGCTTTCTAAAATTTTAAGTCTGACTTATTTCGATAATAGGCTAGGCCGAGCCAGGCCAAAAATAGGTCGAGCCACGGGTGGCTTACGAACGACCTAGCTTATTTTCACCCTATGTATGATAATAAGTATGTATATAACAATTTGTTACAATTACATATAAATACAAAATTATATGTCGCATGCTTCAAAACAATACATACATATATAACATTAGGCATATGACGAATTATCATATAAATTTTCATAAACATGAAAAAATTATTTTGTTCACATACCTTAATTGCAAATATGTAACATCGAAAATATTCATACATATATTTTCAAAATTAGTAATTGCATAACTTTTTCTATACATAAAAAATATGCAATGTTATGTGAGAAAAAAATTCTGTTACACAAGAACAAAAAAAATGTCACAAAATGCACAAATGATTTTTTTTCATATAAAACATTTATCATATTAATTTAGTAACATAAATAAGTGTAACAATCTCAAAGTTTTCTCAAAATCATAAGTCACATGCTTCATATGGCAAAACATTTCATATATGCATTTACAATATGATTATGCCCATATAATAAGATATAATCATTTGCTAAAAAAAAGATCTAATCATATAATATGCATGACTTGCATTATTAATGTTACACAAATGACATGACTAATAGAACTTTAAATCATGATCATTTCAAAATGTCTAAAAATATGGCAGATAACATTTTGAAAAATATCTCTAATTTTTCAAAAATTATCATGGCATAATTATATGCAAAATAATAATTATGACATCAATTTGCAACAATCATAATAGTGCAAAAATAAATCAAAATACATCATTTAAATGTCATGCTCAGCAATACAAGTCCCAGAAAATATTTTATAATTTTATGGAGCCAAACAAATATTTTTTACATTTTGATATAATTTTCTCGAAATTTTCCTAATATACTGTAATTTCCAAAAAAAATACAATTGTTCAAAAAAAATTGGCCCGGAACTACGTGTGCGCTCCACGCGTCTCGCGCGGGCCAGCGTTCCACACGACGCGTGGGCTAAGGCGCGGGCCAAGGCCCGCACACTTATGCAACACACACCGCGTGCGGGTCAAGTCCACGTGCTTGTGCACTTTCATGGCAGTGTCCCCTTTTTTCTTCTTTTTAAATACGAACATTCATCATTTTTTTTAAAATAAACAGTATACATTCAGGAAAAATTATAAGAAAATGTGTTCTGTATCTTCTGTTGATAACATTACAATTGCGACGAAAAAGTTTGATTTTTCGTTCTTCGGTTATGGTCATATAAGTGCAAATTTAATTAAATTAATTTGCACAACCAAGACGAAAGAAAAAAAATATCCGAGAATGAGAAAAAGTTTTCGTGGCTATGATACCACTATAAGTTTTAGAAGGACTATAAGAGATTGGTATTTCTAAATACCTTGCAGCGGAATATAAGTTTTTCCACGTTCAACTGTTGTCGTGTTTGTATCATAGTCGAGGTCTTGATCGCAGCAGGAAGGTCACTTGTTCGCGATCTAAAGTACTACGGACTGATGAAGTTTGGACAACACATGCACATCAAATCAACAAACCGAACTCATGAATGGTGGGCTTCATTTATAGAAGCCATTCGAGTTGGTTGTGGTAACCGCATGGTTGCAGTTACGTGCACAACCACATACACATGCAAACAACTTGCTTGTATGGTGTGTGCAATTGCTCCATGCGGTTGCATGTGGTGACAACTGCATGGAGCGGTTAAGGCCCATAAGGGCAGGTTGTCCAACAGAATAAGACACTCTAGGAGAACAAAAGACATGGCAAGGTTACTGGCATGAGGGACCACCATCGAGATGACCAGGCGAGACCATATGTTCCTCGAGATGGTAAGGCACCCCCGCAGCCGCAGCATCAGCCTCCACCTCACCCGCAGCAGCAAAACAAAGGCCCATGTCCTCACTGCCAGAGGTTCCACCCAGGAGAGTGCCGCCGCAAAACAGGGGCATGCATACAATGCGGTAAGGTGGGTCACTACATCAGGGACTGCCTAGACTTGAAGAAGGGCGGTCAAGATCGTCGCAAGGAAGGAGGCCCTGCCACCCTGGTTCCAGGCAGGGTGTACAACATGCAAGCTGAGGAGGAGCATCGCAATGAGGAGGTTATCCAAGGTACTCTTCTTCTAGTATATGACCTCTATGCAAAATATCTTGTTTGATTCTGGAGCAACTTACTCCTTTATATCTGAAAGGTTTGCTCCAATGCTTAAATTAAATGCTCAAGAAACAAATCACACCCTGGATATCTCAACTCCCTTGACTGTCATTTATACAAATAAATATATCCCTCAAGTGCCCATAGGGATAGAAGGGAAGAACTTTTCCTCAGATCTAATCATCATTCCCATAAAGGACTATGATGTAGTTCTGAGTATGGATTGACTATCCTATCATGATATTCACATGATATGCAAATAGAAGAAGATTAAGATTGGTGTGCCAGGTGGGCCACAGACAATCGTTAGAGGCATTCCCACTAAAGATATGAAGGTGTTGGTATCCGCAATAAAAGCAGTGAAGATGTTGAAGAGAGGATGCAGAGGTTACCTAGCATGTGTAATCAAGGTGGAGTCACCAACCAAAGACATGCAACAAATTGAAGTGGTGAAGGAATTCCCCGACGTCTTCCCAGATGATATCTCTAGATTACCACTCGAAAGAGAGGTCGACTTCCACATCGACCTCATGCCGGGAACAACACCAATTTCGAAGGCTCCCTACAGAATGACTTCAGTTGGGTTGCTGGAGCTGAAGATGTAGATTCAAGAATTACTGGATAAGGGGTTCATCCGACCAAGTGTCTCATCATGGGGCGCTCCGGTCTTGTTCGTAAAAAAGAAGGATGGATCCCTGAGGCTCTGCATCGATTATAGAATGTTGAACAAGGTTACCATAAGAAATAAGTACCTACTGCCTCGTGTCGACGATCTCTTTGATCAACTCTTCCAAGCTTCGGTCTTTTCTAAGATCAATTTAAGAAGTGGTTACCATCAATTGAGAGTAGCCAAAGAGGACATCTCAAAGACAGTCTTTCAAACCAGGTATGGTCACTACGAGTTCCTTATAATGTCGTTTGGACTAACCAATGCCCCTACAACATTCATGGACCTCATGAATAGAGTCTTCAAGCCATACTTGGATCAGTTTGTCATTGTATTCGTGGATGACATACTAATCTACTCAACCAACGAAGAACAACACAAAGAACTCTTGAGAATAGTATTGGAGACTTTGAGACAACACAAACTCTTTGCAAAGTTCTCCAAATGTGAGTTCTGGCTTGACCAGATCATGTTCCTAGGCCATATCATCTCAAAGGAAGGGATTTCGGTGGATCCCGCAAAGGTGAAAGCAGTATCCAACTGGGATCAGCCAAAGAATTGTGTCAGAAATAAGAACTTCCTAGTGTTAGCTGGGTACTACAAGAGGTTCATCAAGAATTTATCAAAAAATGCTTCTCCCTTGACGAACCTAATCAAGAAGACTACAAAGTATATATGATCTCAAAAATGTGAAGATAGCTTCCAAGAGCTAAAGACAAGGCTGACCACTGCACCTATACTGACAATCCCAACAAGAAGTGGAGGCTATGTAGTGTATTTGGATGCATGTGGTACGGGTCTGTGTTGTGTCTTGATGCAGCATGGTAATAGTGGCATATGCATCAAGGCAACTAAAAAAATATGAAGTAAACTACCCGACCCACGACCTGGAGCTAGCGGCAGTAATGTTTGCCCTCAAAATATGGAGACACTACTTGTATGGAGAAGAATTTGAGGTATTCACTGACTACAAAAGCCTCAAATATGTCTTCTCTCAAAAGGATTTGAATATGAGGCAAAGAAGATGGCTAAAATTCTTGAAGGATTATGAGTTTGCTATCAATTACCACCCAGGTAAAGCAAATTCAGTAGCCGATGCTCTAAGCAGGAAATGGGAAGGCAGGCTAGCATGCCTAAGTGTGAAGCGTTGGAACATGGTTGATAGTATTGTTCAATTAAAGCCAAAGATCACCAGAGAAGGAGCAATGTTGATGTCCTATCTAGGTATTCAACTAGATCTGGTGGACAGAATTATAAAGGCACAAAAGGAGGATGAAGAATATGACCGCATGAACAAGTTATGTCAAAAAGAAGATACTGGATTCAAACTCTCCCAAGATGGTGGCATTAGATATAAATAATGCCTATGGGTGCCGAACAAAGAAGAGCTGAGAAGAGAAGTTCTAGATGAGTGGCACAAGTCTGAATTCTCCATCCACCCAAGAAGTACGAAGATGTACAAGGATTTGCAATGAAGTTTTTGGGGGAATAATATGAAGAGAGAAGTGGTCACCTATGTCTCCAAGTGCATAGTGTGTCAGCAAGTAAAGGTGGAACACCAAAGGCCCTATGATGCTCTCAAGCCCTTACCCATTCCAGAGTGGAAATGAGAGCACATCACCATGGATTTCGTCTCTAACCTGCCAAGGACGAAAGATGGACAAGATGCAATCTAGGTGGTAGTGGATCGACTGTCTAAGGCAACAAATTTCTTACCAATGAAGATGAAGCAGTCAATGGAAAGTCTCATGGACCTATATGTCAAAGAAATAATTAGACTTCATGGTATTTCAGTGCCCATGGTATTTCAGTGCCCATAGTATCAGATAGAGACCCTCGCTTCACCTCAAGGTTCTGAAAAAAGTATACAATAAGCATTTGGAACAAGGTTGAATTTTAGCACAACCTTTCACCCTCAGACAGATGGACAGACTGAGAGGACAATACAGACCTTGGAGGACATGTTGAGTGCTTGTGCCTTAGACTGGCATGGCAACTGGGATAATCATTTGCCCTTGATAGAGTTTGCATATAACAACAACTATCATGCAACTATCAAGATGACACCATATGAGGCATTGTATGACAGACCATGCCGCTCCCCTTCATGTTGGAGTGAAGTTGGGGAAAGGAAGTTGATCGAGCCAGAGATTGTAGAAAAGTATGCATAAAAGGTAGAGTTGATCACAGACAGGATGAAGGCAGCCCAAGATAGACAAAAGAGTTATGCTGGCAAAGGTAGAAGGGATCATACTTTCCAAGTGGGGAACAAAGTTATGTTGAAGACATCACCCACAAAGGGAGTAATGAGGTTCAATAAGATACGTAAACTCAGCCCTAGGTATGTTGGGCCTTTCGAAGTTTTGGAAAAGATTGGTAAGAACGCTTGCAGGTTGGCACTACCTCCGTCATAGGGACATGTGCACAACAATTTTCATGTGTCAATGCTCCGCAAGTACAACCAATGTGATGAGGATGGAGGAACCCAATCTCAAAGAGGACCTGACCTACAAGGAGTAACCAGTGGAGATACTGGAGTATCAAACGCGACAGATGAGAAGTAAGATGGTGCCTATGGTCAAGGTCGCCTGGACGCACCACCAGGGAGATGAAGCTACATGGGAAATAGAGGAAGAAATGCGAAAGAAATTCTCACATCTTTTTGGTAAGACCTTAACCTTTTTCTAAATTCGAGGGTGAATTTATTTTTAAGGAGGTTATGTTGTAATACCCGTTACATCAAAAAAAGAAAAAAAAAGATAAGAAACAGACTCTCTCCAGACAGGAGGTTAACTGGAGGGTTTAATTTAAAAACAAATTTAAATTTAAACCTGATTAGGAGTTTGATTCAAAGAGAAATTCTACCCTAACCCTAAATCTAATCCTATAAATGCCCCTATAAGCCCTCAAGCCTCCACAATTTCTCCCAAGCCGTCAGAAGGATTTTTCTCCTCTCTCTCACCCTTCTCTCCTTTCTCTCCCATCAAGGCCTCAAGGATAAGAAGCAGAGGAAATCCACATGGAGGAAGAACAAAAAATGAATCTAAATCCTAAGGAAGAACAAAGAAAAAGATATGTAAGGGGGACCCTTAGGATTTATAGGAGTGATATGATTATCTACCTCTACCTATTCTATTATGTTCATAAAATTATAGAAAATCATGTTTCATGCTGAGGTTATTGATAGAAATCATGCCTTAGGATTAGTAGAGAATTAAGCATATTGCTCTACATATTTTTAATATGTTTATTCATGATAGAAGAAGAAGCATGTTTTCCTAAATTTTATGCAAAGCCCTATTAAGAACATAGATCTTCATGTGATAAGGACACCCCTTAAAATTTTATTTTCTTCTGCAACTCATAAAGATATAATAAAGATTAATGACGACGGACGATTGGACATGGACCGCGTCCTTCGGACGTGGGCCGTGTTGCTCCGCCCAAAGGAGAAGGACCGTTGAGCGCGGGTCGCGTCGCCCAGATGCGAGCCGCGTCTCACCAGAAAGGACCCGCCGCACGTCAGCACAAACCATGTTCTATCCGGACGCGAGATATGTACTGGCGGCGGGTCGTGCGAAACTCTAGCCGAACGTGGTCCGTGTCAAACCACGATGCGGACTGTGTCCCGACAAAGAAGATGTCGTGTGCCGACGCGGATCGTGTCCTCTGCTGACACATGCCATGTTCTGCAGCGGACTTGATGAAAACCTCACGCCATTATAACGGGTCAGGTCCTACTCGGACTCGGACCGTGTTCTGGCGGTGAGAATGAGAAGACATAAGTCGGGCCGTGTCAAAGAAGAAAAACAGACCGCACCTAGATATTAATAAACGAATAAAGACTGCACCACGTCGAAGTTAAGAATGGATCGCACATGAAGATCACGGGATGACGGACGCGGGCCGTGTCGCACCATGACGAACCGTGTCCAGAAGAACGGCTTCGAAGACACGTTTTACAGAACTAGAAATAGTCCATGTGTTTCCCCGACATGGCCCATTTTCCAAGAGATGATGATGCATGTATGATGTTATGAATGTTAATGAAAAGTTATGAATGGTGTTGGAAAGTTATGAAAAGTTTAAAGAAAGATAAGAAAGGCTAAGCAAGACGAAAGATGAGGGTCTTCATGAGCACTGAATGTTTAAGGGAGTAAAGAACAAAAGTTAAAGGTAGGGACAGAGGGTGTAGTTGAAGGCAAAACAGTGAAACCTCATGGCGGTGAAGGCAAAACACTTAGACATTGTTCCTGTTGTACAAGACTCTCCATCCTGTGCAGCGAATTCAAAGGTTCCACCAAAAGAGAATTCCTGCCCCACAAAAAGAGGGTCATCGTGGTGTGTACAACCATTGATGAAGATACATGAAAGTGCCATGATGTTCCCTAAGAGACGAAGAGCTCTTCACATAAGAAGATCAAAGATGAAAGAAGCTAAAGAATAACTTCATAGAAAAAAAAGATGAAATAAGTTAAAGAATAACTTCTAAGAAAGAATGAAAGAAGGATGAAAGAAGTTAAAGAATAACTTCTAAAAAAGAAACGAAGAAAGATGAAAGAAGTTAAATAGTAACTTCTAAGAAAGAAAGCAAAACAAAAGTAAAAGTAAAATAAAGTTCATACAGAACAAATCTGGTCTTAAAACTAAAGAATAAAGATGTTGAATGTATGAATGATATAATTGCTTGTGCTTAATTATAATTTTTTATGCCTTATGTTTTAATACCATTAAAAGGTTTTATTTCCAGCATTTTATTCTTTTTATTTCACCATATATGAGTCTTACATATTGGGCGTTAGCTCACGGGAGATTTTCCTCCCCTGCATCTGGGTCCAGGCTTAGGTGTTGATGTCACTGGTGCTGTGGAGGGCGTGGTGGTTCATGACTAGATGGAGATTGCGCATGGAATGGATTGAGTCTGTTTAGTTATTTTATATTGATGTCTTAGCAAAACATTGACGTAATAGTTTGTTTGGATTTTATGATGTTGACTCCTAATTGTCTTTTGGTTATGAGACTTTAGTCCTTTTATTTAATTAAAGACTTCTACATTAAAAATAAAGAGTTTTAATATTATTTCATAATTTCGCATATTTTTATGAATATTATGTTAACCAAGAGAGTCAAAGTAAAGTCATGTAAGTGAAAGTAAGTATGAGTAGCATCTCCGGAAGTCCTCCAGATAAGGATTTGGGGCGAGCATTTAGGGGGCGCTACAATTAATGTATTATAACATCTTTAGCTTATCATGAAGGAACTGTCACGATGCTCACTGTTCCATTTTGTTATGATTTGAGTGTGTTTCTTCTTCATGCAGAATGCTTTGGTCAGCCTATTTTCTCATTAAGAGTGTATTTTAAGGAATGAAAAAAGGGTTAGGCACCTTGAAGGAACAGTATCACAGGAAATTATAACCTCTTTAGCTTGTCATGAAGATGTAAAGATTCTTAATGTTTCATTTTGATGATTTGAGTGTGTTTACTTTTGATGCAGCATGCTTTGGCCAGCCTATGTCAAATGGAGCAGCTTTGTTTCAGAAAGCATGTATCGGCTGTCATGATATGGGAGGAAACATAATACAACCCGTGAGTCTCTTGAACCATGATTTGAAAAATAGGATGCACAAAGATTACAATTTTCAGTTTCCTTATCAATATGTCATTTGCTTCAATTGTAGGGTGCAACACTGTTTCTGAAAGATCTGCAAAGGTATGTGTTAAACTATTAATCATATAGCTCCTTATATTTGCTTTGGTCTGCATGCACATTACTACTGGGTACTGAGTTGCACTTTCAGGGCGCAAGACAATTTTGAGGGAAAGCCTAGTCAGAAAAATTAAATATATGTTCTCTTCTAAATAGTTAACAAACCAAAACTACTTGAGCTATCCAATCCCTCATCCTTTAGAAAAGTTCATTGTAGGACCTTAGAAAACTCAAAAGAGATAAGATGAATGCTTTGCAAAAACTTTCATTTCTGTCAATAATCATTAAGAACTGAAATAAAGATGAAAGATCCATCATGACAGTAAGTGGCAGTTCTAGCTTTTTTTTTCAAGCTAGGCAAGCATGGTGTAAGAGTTCAGTAATTTGCTCTCATGTCCCTCGATCCTCGTATCATTTCTCTTAGGTGGAGAAAACATTCTTGTGCCCACACTTAAAATTAATTGAGAGATCTTTAACTTTCTATTTACACAGTACTATATAATCTGTAATTATTCTGGACGCATTACCTGCTACAGTTTCAAGATTAAGCTGATCAATGTTCTCATCATGCAGGAATGGCATTGCCACAGAGGAGGAAATATACAACATTACCTATTATGGAAAAGGAAGAATGCCTGTGAGTAAATATTCAGTTGATATGATTGAATTATGCTGGTAGTGTGAACATAGGAGAAGGAATTAAGCAGTAAACATTTGTGTCCCCAGGGCTTTGGAGAGAAATGCACCCCGAGAGGCCAATGTACTTTCGGTCCCAGATTGCAGGAGGATGAAATCAAGCAACTAGCAGAGTTTGTGAAGGCGCAGGCCGACGGAGGATGGCCGAACATAAGTTATGGAGACTGAATTCTGAAAGAGCAATTTAGTACCTAGTCAAGTGGTGACATCTGAAAAGCAAAGTTCTTTGTAATTCTTGCCTGATGCATATGAAATATTTACCAGTATACAACTGCAAAGATTCTAAGTTATCAGTCATACTTTCAGAAGTTAAAGTACATTTATGTGGAGCACCACTAATTTGAATACTGTAACATAAAAAGTTGGTCATACCTTAATTAAAAAGGAATATAAAATATGTGAAGCACTTTTTTGCTCCATATACATAGAACAATATTGATTTGAAAATTAAGATATAGCGTAAAAGTCAAATATTTTTTTAGTTTAAAAGATTTGAATGCATCGATTATTAATATTAAAAAAAATCTACGGTGCATCTCAACTATATATGTGGAGCAAAAAATGCTTCACTAAACTTTGAATTGCATTTTCATTATTGATAGTGAAATATATGTTGCTCTAGAATATTCCACGTATTCTTAATATCTTTTCAGTGTCTTTGATTATTAGAAACAAACATTTGAATCTATTGAAAAAAAATAAAAACATAGATAAGATACCCTTTTAGAATAATATTCTTAATGACAATTCTCATCTCTAAATGTTTTTCCTTAAACAAAGATTTTTTTTCTGTAATTAGATACAATTAAATAAATTTTATTTCTTTTGTTCCAAAAGTTTTTTTTTACTTTCTTTTTAACCAAATTGAATATCTGAGAGTTGAAATAATTGGTTTGGATCTGAGAGTTGAAATAATTGGTTTGGAAAACATTTTCTAGCTTAAAAAAGATATTATTGTAAAGGGTTTAGGATTGGAAAACATTTTCCTGTCTATTGGATGTGGGTTTAGTTTTTTTCCAAAACTTGAATTAATCCCACTTGATTTAGGTTTTTCTTAAAATCCGGACCGATTATTAAAATCTAAAATTACTTTAAATTTTGAAATAAATTAAAATAAGACGCATCCAATGTTCGTAAAAAATAATATTTGAATAAACTTAATTATTTTGAAAAAATAATAGTTAAATTTTAGTTTGATAAAGGTGTTGCGTAACATCTAAAATATTAAATTTATGATGAATAAAATAATTTAGAAGAAAAAAAGTTTAATATCTATCGTTTAATCTGATGTTACGTAAATAGATATTTTATTTTTTTTCCCATTATTTTTTTTATATTTAAAATAAAAAAATTAATGAATAATCCGATGACCCAACAGGAGTCAATGCGATTTGTGAAAAAAATGGCCGAGTCTAACCTAACTCTATCCAACGGATACCAGGTGGTGATGCTTACGCTAATAACCCACAAATCTGCCGTAAAAAAAATTGAATCCCTAAAAAGTGCCCAAATTAAATCAACACCAGAAGAAGAACAAAGTCTTCGTCGCCCCCTTCTCCTCCTCCCTCTGCAACATCTGCCTAATAAGGATCCAATAGTTCTTCTCTTTTTTTTTTTTCTTTCTGATCCCAAAAATTTAGAAGGAGAAGAACGAATCGAATCGAATCGAATTCGGCAGATCGATCGATCATGGAGGTGAAGCTGTGGCGCGACAAGAGGGAGCGGGAGACGTACGACAGCCTCGCGGATCTGTACGCCATCATCAAGACGACGGAGAAGCTGGAGAAGGCCTTCGTCCGGGACCTCGTCTCCCCTTCCTACTACGAGTCCGAGTGCCTCAAGCTCATCTCGCAGTTCAAATCCCTCGCCTCCTCCCTCCGCGACGCCATCCCCTCCGTCGAGCACTTCGCCCGCGCCCACCGCATGGACTGCCCCGCCGCCCTCCACCGCCTCCTCTCCTCCGGCATCCCCGCCACCTTCGAGCACCGCGCGTCCGCCGCCAACGCCGCCTCCTCCTCCGCGGCCTCCGTCGCCGAGTGCGTCCAGCACTTCATCACCGCCATGGACTCCGTCAAGCTCAACATGGTCGCCGTCGACCAGGTCCACCCCCTCCTCTCCGACCTCTCCTCCTCCCTCGCCAAGCTCGCCGGCTCCATCCTCCCCCACGACTTCGAGGGCCGCGCCAAGGTCCGCGACTGGCTCTCCCGCCTCTCCAAGATGGGCGCCGCCGATGAGCTCACCGAGCAGCAGGCCCGCCAGCTCCACTTCGATCTCGAGTCCTCCTACACTGCCTTCATGGCCGCTCTCCCCACTGCCGGCGCTTCCTCTTGATCGGTGAGTGTTCGGTTGCTTTCTTCTATCATATATGTACTTTTAGCAGGCTGCTTTGTAAATAAGGAATTATGCATATCATTCAAAAAATAAAAAGAACTTCATGTTCTGATGCATGCGATCTGTCTCCAGATGATAATAAAACATTGTTTGCGGAAAGTAATGACTTTTCTTTTTCTTTCTTTCCCTAGTATCTCTGGATTTAACTCTCAATTCTCTAGTGTTTTGTAATTTTTCACAACTTCACGTCTCAAGATGTCATCGGAACTGATGTTTAGAAATACCTTTTACTGACATCGATTTGATATACAATATGTTGTCACCAAAATAATAGGACTAACGTTCTCAATAGCCCATCCTTGATCAATTTAAAACCTAAATTTGCTACATTAGTTTCACTTATATCAAGGAAATGAGATCAAGATTTACCATCAAGGCAATCGTGTTTCAAGGCTAAGAAGGATTAACACAATGTAGTACAATATCAAGGCAATCGTGTTTCAAGGCTAAGAAGGATTAACACAATGTAGTACAAATGGATTAATCAATAGTTCATGGTCCGTGAGGTCAATCTAAGATGTAAAAGAATTTCTTTTGCCAATTTTCTTAACTCCTGTTGAAAGATGACATTGTTCGGTAGACTGCAGAGTATCATGAGGGGTGCACATGGAACCTCAACTAATGTTGTTCTTGACTTATATTTGAGCCTAACCTTGATGGAGGCCTTTAGTAAGGATAGCTTTATCCATTCAACAAAAAAAAAGTAGTGCTTTATACTAATGTAGTACAAATGGATTAATCAATAGTTCATGGTCTGTGAGGTCAATCTAAGATGGCAAAGAATTTCTTTTGCCAATTTTCTTAACTCCTGTTGAAAGATGACATTGTTCAGTAGACTGCAGAGTATCATGAAGGGTGCAACATGGAACCTCAATTAATGTTATTCTTGACTTAAATCTGAGCCTAACCTAAGAAGAGATTTATCCATTCAACAAAAAAATATTAGTTTATCCATTCAACAAAAAAAGTAGTGCTTTACACATTAAAATAATGTAGTACAAATGGATTAATCAATAGTTCATGGTCCGTGAGGTCAATCTAAGATGGCAAAGAATTTCTTTTGCCAATTTTCTTAACTCCTGTTGAAGATGACATTGTTCGGTAGACTGCAGAGTATCAGGAAGGGTGCACATGGAACCTCAATTAATGTTATTCTTGACTTAAATCTGAGCCTAACCTAAGAAGAGATTTATCCATTCAACAAAAAAATATTACTTTATCCACATGGGAGCATACTTTGAAGCTTTTAAGGAGGCCAACTCGAATGGCAAATCTCTTTACTGTAGCCTAAATTCCTTCTCCTAAGTTCACTCTTTAGATAATAGTAAAATCATACACCATATAAATTGCAAAACTACAAGACAAGATAGCTTAAGTAATTAGTTTTAAATTTTTTTTAGGTCTTCCTCCAAATCTTTTTGAGGAGCTTCTTTTTGTAATATCATTTCTCATGCGTTTGTCTTCTAAAATTACATCTGATGTGCCTTATAAAAGTTTACAATCTATGAGCAAAACTGTAATTAATTAGCATATGACCTTGGACAATAATAATTAGTGATTCGATCTCAAAAATAGGAATCAGTGATTGACATATACCTTTTACATTTTGTGTAATACAGCAGGATTAATCAAGAATTCATGGTCACGAGGTCAAAATCTAAGATGTACAAGAAAATTATTTTTGCCAATTTTAACTCATGTTGAAATGTTTATCTAAAAAAAAACTCATGTTAAAATGTGGCGTAGTTGGGCCCTCTGCAGAATATCATAAGGGTGCCTATGGAACCTGAGTATTGCTCTTGACAATTTAGATTTGAACCTGATCTTGATGGAGACTTTTAGCAAGAAATGCCTTTCCATGGAGGGGTGTACCTCAAGGTTTTTTAGGAAGCCCAATCACATGGAAAATCCTTTTATTCTAGCCTATATTCCTTCTTCTGAGTTTGCTCTTTAAAATAAAAGTTAAAACATGAACCATGTAAATTGAAAAGCCATAAAACACAATAGCCTGTTTAGTAATTACTTAGTTCCAAAATACTTTTGAAGAACTTTTGGTAATATCATTTGATAAAAGTTGAAATATAAGTGGATAGATGATCATGCAATGAAAATAGATGTTATTAGTTGTAAAAGTGCAAAAATCTTAAAAGCAATCACAACTAATAACTTGTCCGTTCGAGAAGACAAATCTTCATAATAAACATTCTGTGTGGAGTGGACCAAGTTCCAGTTATAAATTTAATATAAACTTCTCAAAGGCTGAAAATAAAGCGAGAATTCATCCATGAAGGGCTAGTTACTACAGCTATATAACATAATTAATAATAGACAACACAACTACTCAATATTTTTTTAATCAACACACTATGTTTTAAATGATAGAAGTGGTATCTTATCATCATTTCTCGGAGATTTTTCATTTTGAGATTACATCCTTGCTACACCTTCTCAAAGTAAAAAATCCATGGACAAACTCTATAGTGACAAATACCTTGGACATTGGCTTTCTGTAAGAGGAGAAAATTTGGTGGGTTTTCCATATTTGACTAGCAAAAGGCAGGAAAATTTTACCTTTTAGATGTTTCTTTATATTTTTAGCTTTTTGGAAGTTTACCTTGTTTCTCAAGCTCTGCACATAGTGCTACCAGAGGACTTCTGTAATTGCCTACCATCAAATAGGTGCCGATGTTGCTAAAAGAGGTAGTTGATGAATCTTGATTTTCCACTTGTTGGGGCCTTGAAATTGAAAAGGTTCAAAGGATGAAGAATGTTATGGTAATACTATAACAGGAGAAAATGTGGATTGTGGAGGGATACCAGTTTTTATAAGTTCAAATAAATGGTTTCAAGGCTTCTAGCATGTTGAAATGCAAGGTTGTGATAGGTCATAGGTGTAAGAAGACATGAAAGGAAAAGGAATGCTGCTAGCCAGCATTTTTTAAGTTACCTATCTGTATCTTTGCTTATGCGTACTTGTTGTTCTTGGATAAGAGTCATAATGGCCTTCTACTTTTCAAGAATAACGACATTTTTAAATGCAATCCATGTATTTCTATCATTAAACCTAAAGAAAATATCTGATTTTTTTTTCTTTTTCAGTGTCTTGTTGCAACAATGAAGCTGGTGGAAGCAGAAGGTTCTCCATCCTGTTCTAATCTGTAAAATGTAGATATATTGTGTGCTAGTAATAATTGAGAATGGAACATGATTGATGGGAGGTCTCATGTGAATTTGGTTTGCTAACTTTTGCACTTAATTCATTTCGGTTGTATATTTTATAATTTCTTGTTTAACTTTTGACATCATATAATTTTCCTTCGGAATGGTTTTGAATTGACTTCAGCTGTCTTTGGTTGCACTTGGTCATTGAAGATGTAAATAGAACCAAGCCTAGTAGAAATTTCTCTAGGCATTGGAGAAGCCAAAAAGTGAATTTTTTGTGATAAAATACCAGGAATCCGAGCTACTTGAAACGTTCATGAAGAAAGTAACTTTCCATGACTTGCAAGGAAGCCGTTGACGTGATGATATTTTTGTCCTTTTCTTTTGCGGCCAAGTCTACGACTTAAGTTAGACAAGGTCAGAGTAAAGCAACATCCTTATAGAGCCGTGGATCAAAAAACTTCAAGTTTAGTTTTTGACTCGTGGATCAAGAGTTTAATATTTGATATTGCATCCAAGTCTAACTCAAACAGTAGATGCAAAGCATCTAAATCCAGAAAGGTTTCCTCTATGGAGAGATGTTAGACAACGTATGGCTTGGATTCTAACACATTGAGGGTGGACATTAACTACTCCCCCTGATGATGAGATATTATTCAAAATTGCACGTCTAAATCTGTAGATGATGTTTTACCAACGAGGCTTCTGCAATTATTGAATTTACTCTTTAAATTCTCACACACAGCAACAGTTCCCACGAGAGAGTAAGTATATGTATTGCAGCGACTTTAACACGTTAGCCCAACTTCTCTTTATCAAAAAAGTACTTCCAATGAGCATATTGCATAAAGGCAATCATAGATAACATTGAATATAGGTTGCCTATAATATTGCCCTTGGCAGCAAAATGATGTCAATAATATGCATGAACTTTGGCCTAATACCAGGAACATTAGATGTCAGGAAAAGAAAAACAAAATTATCAAGCATCAGATTCAGTAATATAGGAGACAACAACCGTGATATCGTCAAGTTTGCCTCCGGAGAAGAGAAATCCAGCATCTTGTGCAGCCTTTGCAAAAGGTGATTTTCTGTACTTGTTCAGTGCTTGCTGCTGGGCGAGTGCAGCAATTTCATGAGCTGCCACCTGAGGACCCAACCCATCTCTGACAGCATCTACAACTATTTCCGTAACTTCCTCATCGTACAAATTATCGAACAGTCCATCGGTTCCAGCAACAATGACATCTCCAGGTGCAACTGGGAAGGTGAACTCCTATCAACATAGACACAGGAATAAGATCAAACCTAGACAACATCAAGCCATTCCAGTATTATAACAAGCTGAATTATAAAGATTTTACAAGTTATAACTTATACATGATAGAACCCATAAGCGTATAAAGAGGTAGAACACCAATATTTTTTTTTTGAGAAGGTAGAACACCAATATTGAAAGCAATGAATGCATATTTGATTTCTTCAATTCGACACAAATTTATAAGAGGCATTTCCTTCTTTCTTCTGCAATATCACTCACACGGGTACATCACATGATTGCGTTTGCTGAATATATAGAACCCTGCACAGGTTAAATATTTTTTACCTTCATCTTTTTCTATTTCTGCTTGCTAGTTCTTATATCTCAAAAAATTATGTCAGTTTTGGCATTTCCAAGTAATCGTTTGGTTCTTAATCTAGTCATCCAGATTTTGTGAGTTTCCCTTTATTTTCATGAAACATCCACGTGCAGAAAGCAAAATACTTGAAATAATCAGCACTAACATACCTGTGCCGCACTGGGTATATCACCGCCATCACTTTTCGCAAGCTGATATGGGCAGTTGAAATAATGTTGTTGTACAGGAGACCTGAATATCGTGCAGCCATCTCTAACAACTATGAAGCCACTATCCCCAAGATTGACAGCATGGACACACTGCAAGAAAAGGAGTTGATTAACATCTCGTTTCCAGCATATCCCTATAGTTTAATCTTCTGTGAGAAGAAGAATGAAGACAGAATGTGCGATGAAGTTTGCATGCAATATAGGCTTGAGACTGATAGTGGAAATTACTGGCGAATCTAAAGACATCCTACTATCAAAAACTCTAAGCAATAGCATGCAAGGATTTTAATTGGGAAAACTGGAATGAATGACTCATTTAACAGACTGCAGCAGAGAGTCAGTCCAGTTGTCAGTTTGATTTCGTGATATGGTTACTGGTGGCAACTGCCACCGAAGACTATCTCTAGTACATGAGAGGTTGATCTACATCTATAAAGGTAGATTGACCTCATCGAAAGATCAGGATGTTCTTTTGCTATTTCAATATTTTCATATTTAATTTTCAAAATTTTCCTATGCCTGAAAAAGAATTATGAAATATAACAGTGATTTAATCCTATTTAGGTCCCGAAACAATTAGAATTTCAACCGTTGGTAAATATGCATGCACTCGTGGATTATTGGAAGGCTTAATAGGAGCCAATAATCTGGATGACACAAATCATAAATGGAGGGATCACATAGGATAATCAATAGGCATCAAGTTCAAGGGTTTCAGAGACAAAAAGCCAGAATCAGACTAGCAAATCCTTCTTCACATTTTAAACAAGATTGTCCAAGTAGGACAGTTTTATTAACACAGCGATGCTAAGGAAAAAAGTGTCAGCATTAGTATCTCAACCTAAATTCTGTCTATATTTATGTGCATCATTGTTACAAAACAACATAGATCATATGGGTCATGCAAAGCCTTCTTCACATTTTTAAGCAAGATTTTCCAAGTAGGACAGTTTTATCAACATGGCGAGCTAATGAAAAAAGTGTCAGACATTAGTATCTCAACCTATATTCTATGTAAATTTATGTGCATAAATCATCGTGCTGAACATGTTTAAGAAATCAGAATGTAGTATATCCTTTCCAACACTGGGGTTAAGGAGTGTTTAGCACACTTTCTAGCGTAGTGCGTGTGGTGCACGGTAGTACCTACCGGACAAAAAAATATGAACATTGTTCACATCAATAGCAGGTAAGATACCTACTGTATAGGTGTGCTACATACTCCTTTTTCTACATATATAATTCAAATCCCACATTAATAACTTATTTGTACAATGGAGGCATATGAAGAAGGACAATAAATCAACAAAATCATATGCATGTGTAATATATGTGCATGCACGAATATTACATATATGAGCGACAAAAAGAATGCAGTACAGACAAAAATGAGATAGATGAATGATGGTTAGTATATGCACAGAGTGCTCAGTGCCAGTTATGTTGGTTGAGAATATATAGAAAATAACATCCTGATGCAAATTTTGTGATTGAATATGGAAATAATACAGAAAAAGGCTCAAAATTATTGAAACAAGAAGGCCCACGACAATGAAATATATGAGGGGAAGATAGAACAAGGAAAATGGAAAACCTGTCCACCGAGACATATGATGCATGCAGTTGAAGACCCCATCACTTCTGTGTTTAAATAAGCTTTTTCTAGAACACTTGCAGGATCAACTGAGCCGTTGGGCTCTTTCTGGATTGCCGTCACTGCATTGGACATAAGTTCTCTAGCATACTGTCCTGCATCCACACCAACGTTTGCCCATCCCCCAACACCATCTGCCACACCGATGGCCTGCTCGTTAACACATATAAAGTGAGCATCCTCCCCACCAGTTTTCTCCTTGTTCGGATGTGGCAAACAACAAGATCCAGAGAGAAACTTCAAGGACCTATATCCAAGTACATTTCATAAAACATGGGCATATAGTAAGTGAAGAGACAGTTAAACTAGGAACTCAAATTCATAAGGTAATACAGCAACGAGTTGTGAACCATTGAACTGCCGTATTAACCCACCAGATCTAAAAGTTTTAGTTAAGAGATTTAATATTGAGTCCAAGAAGTGATGCACATTTTCGTCAAAAAAAAATGGTGCATAGATCATTAGACTATTGTCAACATTTATTCCCATTCAGTCACATATCGTAACAATATCTTGGACGATTGTAAATTTGAGATTTGAGGTCTTCTCGAGCATTCTAAATTTAACAAATACAGCCAAATAAGGTGTCAGAAGGTGGCTCTAATGCACTATCTACCTGTGGTCAATCACATTTAAGGACCAGGGTGGACAAGTTGAAACTGAGAAGAGATTTTCTTCAAACATCAGTAGCTTGATTAAGGTTGTATCATCTTTTAGACTATTGTCAACATTTATTCCCATTCAGTCACATATCGTAACAATATCTTGGACGATTGTAAATTTGAGATTTGAGGTCTTCTCGAGCATTCTAAATTTAACAAATACAGCCAAATAAGGTGTCAGAAGGTGGCTCTAAATGCACTATCTACCTGTGGTCAATCACATTTAAGGACCAGGGTGGACAAGTTGAAACTGAGAAGAGATTTTCTTCAAACATCAGTAGCTTGATTAAGGTTGTATCATCTTTTAATTTGCATAATTATTTTGCTTTCTTCTAAGCATGGGGATTTCCAGTGAGATTAATTTGTTCTAGTAATCACTACCCTTATTCAAATTCATACCACATTTAATTATCAAAGCAAAGAAAATTCAGCACAATTAAACTGTACTCTCTCTCTCTCTCTCTCTCTCTCTCTCTCTATATA
>LTAE01004253.1:0-13468 GCA_001647135.1 Pontederia paniculata | reverse complement strand
AATGCATGGAGGAACGGATGCTTGTAAATATATATATATATATGAATGATGAAAATAGTGAGCCCTTGTTATCCTAAGCTCTTTTGATAACAGGGTCTTCTTGTGTGCTATTAGTAGATGGCCCAACATAAGCAAATTAAACCTTGAATATAATGCCTCATAACTTTCTTACCCATTTAAAGACTTGTAAACATTCTAGTGAGCAAAAGGATCTAAAATCACAACTAATAAAAGGCCGGATTAGTTATAATTCTTTGCATCAGCTGTGAAACTGCATGCAAGTAAGAAACATATCGAAGATGAATAACTGGTAAGAAAAGCAAAAGAACAAAAGGAAGCAGTTTGAAGCAAAAAACATACTGCTCAGCCTCAGAGGATGCTGCAGCGTTTTCAAGCTGCTCTTCCTGCGCAGCTCCGTCGAAGCATACATCAGGGGCTGCCTCAGCCGAGTAGGAAGCCAAGCATGACGGCCGAAACCCTTGAATCGCCGGACGCCCAAAAGAACTGGAGCCCCAAACCCTCCCGGACGCATCAGACCAGAAACCCTTGGACACCACATTACTACGCCACGGCTGGCGATTGCTCAACCTGCAACTAATTCTTCCGCAGTGCTCAAGCCCCTTGTAGCTGTAGCACACATCAGCGCGCGTCCTGGCGCTCAACGGCAGCCCCAATCTTGCATCGACATTACCCACCTGCGCGGTGCCCAATGCGGATCCCTTCCACAAACAGCTGCTGGCAGACATCGTGCTCTGCCGGAAGGGAATTCTCCGGCCACGCTCCAACAGCTGGACGCTACCGGCACGACCTTAACGGACCGGCCAACCTCCCGGAGGCGCAGAACCAACTCCGGCAGCACCGCAGGCGCGCCGCAGATGGACCAGGGTTCCGGCAGGTGGACGAACTCCGACGAAAGCTGCAGTCCCTGCAGGTTCACGAGATCGGCGGATGGTGAGAGGAAAAAGGAAATCCAAAGAACAAATTTTTGTGGATAATTCGATTGCTTCCTGCAGATTTTGAGATATATGTAGCGAATCCGAATTCGGAACTCGTGACGATTTGACACGGATACGCGTAGAATCCAACGAGAAAAATATAAAAAAAGTTTACAAAAATTCCCCAAGATTTGTTCAAAACTTTATTTTATACCTGAAAGATACAACTTTTTTCTTTGATCCAAAAAAGGATTGAAATTGGAGAAGACGTGAGAAAGGAAAATGAAACAAAAAATATAAATAAGGGTTTGGATGGAGAGAAGTTGGGGAGGAGTAGATAAGGAAATAAAAGGGGAAAAAAAGAAAGAAAGAGGGGGATAAAGAAAAGAAAATTGAAATAGAAAATATCTTTTTGAGAGGTATCGATATAAGAGGAAAAAATTTTGGGAGTGATTTTGGGATAAAAAAATTATAGATAGTTTATTTTTTCTTATTATAAAGTACGGTTCATTGATCTAATATAAATAAATTAAATGTTAAAATATATCACACTCTTGCTCTCATAGATAATTTAATTTAGAGTGCACTTAAAGTTATGATTAAAAATAATAGTTTATTTAATATTTATATTTTTACTTATTTTTTATAATTATAAATTTCGTGTCTCATGATCCAATAATTAGGAGACACGATGTATCTTATTTAAATAAAATAAATTTTCATTAAATTTTTTAGTTTATCATAATTATAAATTTATAATGTAAATAATTTTAGTTAAAAATTTTAAAAGAATTTACTAACACAATCAACTTTATAGCTAACCGGACATGATTTTCATGTTTACAGCAATTGTAAGTATCTATAAAAATTACAACTAATCGAATGGTGCCTTAGTATAAATATTGGCATTTTAAACAAGTTCTAAAACAGTATTTTTATACTGATATATTTATTATATTTCTCGATAATACATTATTGGTGAATCATTGAATTTTATTTTCTTATATTATTATATGAAGAAATCGTCAACGCGTTTAATTCCTAAACTATATTATTCGATCTAATATGTTTCGATATCATAAAAAACGTTACCACAGCATGGTTCTTAATGGCCTCAAGGCCCTCAACAAAAGAAATGAAAGAAACGTTTCTCTTGGGGACGCAATGAAAGTCGACAAAGCACCACGAAAAATATATTCTCCAAATCCACGTTAAGAACATGAGTCAATGAACAAGTAATTTAGTTGAAATTAATCATGAAAGAGTTGTCCTGTTTATATACGTTTATAGTTAGAATTATAAATAAACTAGAAAAAAATATAGTTAAAGACTAATAGAAGATAAGAATTTTAGTCATGATTTACTACTTGGTTTTCATTATTAATAATTATAGATCTAAACGAAAAAAAAATAAGAATCTAAACTAATCAAAGTTTTTCAAAGAATTATGACCTCAAATTGAAAGCTGAATTATATGTAACAAACAAAACAAACATGGCATGTTATTGATATTTCAAAACTTTGACATGATATAATAAGATATTCGTCGCTACGATATCAAAGTTCACAATATATGAATTCATTCTTATTATAATTTGAAAATATTCAATGTATTTTGTATAATATCAACAAAATGTAATGAAGTGATAAGTAATTTTTTATTACTTAAATCGACTTAGAAAAATTATTAAAAATCTAATCCGCTATAATCGAAGACATAAAGTAGTCGAACAAAACTTTGAATACTGGCAAGTAGTAAAAAGTTCAAATGCAATCCAATAGTCAAGTTAAAGAAATAAACATATTGACAAGAGCGACTTCTGTTTTATGAATTAGTTTCTTTTCTTATGGCAGAGCCACCATGTTTATTAAGTGGGTGCACAATTATTCATATTTATATAGTAATTTATATAATTTAAAATATAATAAAAATATATTTTTTAAAAATTAGTATTGCAACACTCTAGCATAATCTAATAAAACAATATGAATTATGAAATAATAAAATTTAATGCAGATTGCTAAATGGTACTTTAGTTTATGGAATAATATAAATAATATTTGATTATGTAAAGGATAAATAATAAAATAAATTTTAAAAGGGGTAACAAAGATGGAAAAGAAATGAATGGATTATATAATAATTTATATAATTATAGATAATATAAAATATTATATATGCATAACTTTTAAAATTTAGTTATCCAACATTATGACATAATCTAATAAAATAATATGGATTATGAAATAATAAAATTTAATATATATAGATAATTGGTACTTTAAGAAATAATATAGACTAATATATGATTATAGGTAAAGGATAAAATAAGAAAAATAAAAGTTAGAAGTGGTAACAAAGGCCATAAATTAAATTGAAAAAGATTTGACAAGAAAGTGAGTGTGTAAAGGCTTGATCGAGTTAGCGACCTCTCTATTAGCTTACAATGCAGGTGACCAACACAGAACATGGTAGTAATTAACTTTTATATAAATTTTCAGGGGTTCCAATGCACACACAGGCACCCCTTTGGCTCCGACATTGATCAGAGATGCATTACTTCTTTTCCAGTATAACTAGCAAGTGATTATGACATCTAACATTTACGGTAGCATTGTGTTACATCAATATTTGATAAGTATAATTAATAATAGCGACGAGCGATTTAAATTTAATATTTTAAAATATAATTACGTGTTAATATTTATTTTAAAATATATTTTTTAAAATATTTTATTATTAATTACTGTTAGTATAACGTACTTATTTTTTTATACTATTTGATCACTTGATTATTTATTGTTATTCAATTAATTTAGAAATTATTTGGTTAGCTATGATTTTTTATTATTATTCATTAATATTAAGATAAAAATGAATTATTTATTTTTTTGGGTCAAAGGGAGGGGCAAGGCCCCTGTTGAGTGAGACTAAATCTGAGGTACAAGTGACGAGGCCGAGGAACCTTGGATGGCCCCAAAGACGTCTAAAAACTTAAGAGGAAAACGGCTCTATAGGGCATTCCTCTAGCACAATTAACCCTAATGGAAGTTTTGGTGCGTTTGACGCTAACCAATCTGCGCTTTTGTTTATAGTGCGGGGAATACACAATATTACAACATTCCATTCTTTTTGCACGAGACTTTGAATGTCCTTGATTAGTGGTTCGTGCCAATAGAGTAAGGGTATTGGATTGGTGAGGATATCAACAATCTCTTGAGCATCTACATGGAGCAAACGTTTTTTATGACCGCTTTTGCCACGCTAGCTGAAGACCTTTCCCGATAGACCATAGTTCAGTGCCTAGAGTTGTGAGTGCCCAATGTTGCACATAAAGCCTCCAAGCTACACGCCACTTGATGATCGGAGAAGTTCGCCAGCACCTGCAGGACATGAGTTGCCCTTGGATGCCCCATTTGTATTTAGTATAATCTAGTTAGACATTGGCGCGTTGACTCCATAATTGCCCCTTAGGTTGGACAGGGGCGGTGATATATATAGATTGACCTTCATGGTTGTGTGGAAGTTTCTCGCGGTTTTGAGAATTGAGAGGCTCTCCTCCTGTGGTCTGATAAAAGATGGGTCAAAAAGCTGGAGATTTTGCCACTTCCATAGAATCCAACATGATACTCCAAAGATGGGAGGCCATGGTAGTCCTTCTGCTTGATGCTTAGGTTGAGCAAGATTTGTGCACAGCCAGTCGTGTAGCTGCATCTGGAAAAAAACTCCTTTTTCTTTTTAGAATGGACAAGGATTCTACTCTAGCAGCTTTTGGCATGCGACAGTCACACATAACATGCAGGACTGTTTCTTCGCTCCCTTAGCAGTTCATGCAGGAGTTATTGTGGTCAATTCCTCTCGCTGCTCTAAGGGCATTTGTGTGCAAGCTTTGATGTGCTGCAAGCCAGAGGAAGGCGTGAATACGTTGGGGTCCCTTCCATTTCCAAATGATGGGCCAGAGAGGCTCCAGTTGTCGGGGATTCACGAAGCAGTTATAAGCTGACTTCACAGATAATCGACCTTCTTTGTCAGGTGTCTATACTAACATGTCCTGCCCATTGCGCTTCGGGGGGCTAAGAGCACATATTTTCCTCACAATGCATGGAGGAACGGATGCTTGTAAGGTGTTGAGATTCCATGCGCCAGAGTTCAAGGTGAGGTCACATACACGACTTTTGCTCAGACTTTGGCGGGCTATTGGATAGTAGTGATGCATCAATGGACCAGTGCCAGGTACCTAGGAGTCTTTAAGCAGGTTGATCCTTGCACCATTTTTTACGCTCTAGCATATGCGGGGCGAAATAAGAGTGCAAGTTTTGCATAGGGTCCTCCAAAGTGCAGATGAATTCTTCCTCTCACAAAATTCCAACTCATGCGGTTGAGTATTGCATTTATGCTGCAACACACGCGCCCACAGGTTGTTATTACCATATTTAATCCTCCAACATAACTTTGCCATAAAAGTTGTATTGAGGTGTTGTAATTTCCTTAGGCCGAGACCACTTGAGATGACTTGTCCTATAGGGTGCAGTTTACGAGTTTCATTGTTGTGGCCCCAAAGAAAATTTCGACAGACTTTATCTACTTCATCGAGTACTCCGATTGGTAGTGAGGCTGATTGCATAACATACATTGGGATGGTGCTTGCTACAAACTTTACTATAGTAATCCTTCCCGCCATTAAGAGACTAGATGTCGTCCAACTCGAGAGTTCGGATTTTACTTTGTTGACGATTTCATTGTACGTCCTCTTAGTAGATCGACCATGGATTATGGGGACGCCAAGATAATGTTCGAGGTCTGTAGTTACTGAGAATCCAAAAGTTGTAGCCACACTCTTACATAAATCAGGGAATACATTCTTAGAGAAATATATGACTGACTTGCTAGTGTTTACCTGGAGCCCCGAGGCTGAGGAGAACAAGTGTAGGGCGTCGACTATCAATTTCGCTTGTTGGACTGAGGCTTCAAAAAATAGTATGAGATAATCTGCGAACATGATATGAGATATTGAGAAGCTCCCGCGTCCGAGTAGGAATGGCTTCCATGTTCTATTGTCGACCATTTTGTTGATGATGTGGCCTAGTCTTTCTATACATAACACAAATAGGTAAGGCGACAAGGGACAGCCCTGGCATAGCCCTCTGCCTAAACAAAAGGGGGTCGTGCGTTCACCATTCCAGAGGACTTCAGCGGAAGTTGTTGTGACGCATTGCATAATGGCACGTTGGAGCGAGGATGGTAGTCCAATTGTTTGTAGGGTGTCTTCTAGGAAGCTCCACTCGATACTATCGAATGCCTTTTCTAAGTCAATCTTAGCAGTCACAAAGCCTCGTTTGTCTTTCATCCTATGCATACAATGTGTGATTTCCTGAGCGATCATTATGTTATCATGTATTTTTCTTCTTGGAACAAAGTTGACCTGATTTGGAGCAACCCACATGGACATGAATGGCTTTAGGCGATTGGCAATTGTTTTGGTAACAACTTGAAGATGGTGTCGCAGAGGCTGATCGGGCGCAGCTGACTAATCATTTCCGGAGACGGGACCTTTGGGATCAAAATGATCAAAGTCTGATTAATATCCTGAGGCAATTGACGTCCTCTGACCACCTCTTGCACCAGCCTTACCACTTGAGCGCTTATTGTTTGCCATTGTGATTGGAAAAAAATGCGCTTGGAAGCCATCAGGTCCAGGCGCCTTGAAGGCGCACATTTGCTAGAGTGCCTCCTTAACCTCCTGAGCAGTATTTTCCCTTCCAAGTGACTGGATCTTGCTCCGTTCAACTTGTGGGAAGTCTAGTCCGAGGAGGGGTTGATACGAGGATCGTTGCTGATATAATATAGTGAAGTGTTGGCACACATACTGCTTCAATGTGGTCTGCAGACCATGAACCATCTGGTAGTAGCAGCATGTTAATCTTAAGGCCCCTTCTCTTGATGATTGCCCGAGTGTGGAAATAGCGAGTATTACGATCGCCAAGCTTCACCCAGTCGCTTTGAAACCACAAGGTTTCTTCCTAGTTCTACGGCTAGTGCTTTCTCCAATTTTAAGAGGTAAGAATTGTGATTGGAAGACTGGGAGCATTGAATGCCATCCAGACGTGCCAGCAGTCTTTGTTTCTTCTTATGAATATTGCCAAAAACCTCCTTGTTCCATTAGCATGCAGCATACTGGAAGCCTTGTAGGCTTACAACAATGTCTTGAGTCTTTAACCAAGCATTATTTACTTTTTTATCATATCAATTATTTAATTTGAGATATATATACTAATGCAAAATATTTAAATAATTATTTATATTTTTTAGTCATTTGATTCAAACACTTTATTTTCAAATATTTTTATCAAATTTAATAATTAACTCATGCTAATTTTTAAATGCTAATCATTATTCATTATTCAAATCGCTAATACATGTCAAACAAAGTCTATAAACACCACTTTTTTTTGGAACTGTGACTTTTTTATCCAAATTGTAGATCTTCTCCTTATGACCTGCTTTAGGGATTTATACGAGACATATGCATATAATAAAACCTTGTGCGCAAAACATTATTGTTATTTGGGATCATCAATAGATTGCAAAGAATCGAAAGAAGGGCAAACAACGAAGAATATACATTCTTGTTTCGCTACTTTCATCCTAGAGAAGAAAGGCAAGAACCGACGAAGAGAAATAGGAAAAAACAAGCCTAATTTATTTACATGACAAGTGTGTTTATATCTAATCAAACTCTTATAGTTTTAGTCAAATATGAACCGTAAATAATCCTTTAACTAAATAGAATGATACTGTCTACCACAAAATTGGTCACAAAACCAACAATGTAAATGTTTTAGTGATAAAATGATATTAAAATTATCATATTTTAAAAAAAATACTATTAAAAATAGGAAATAGCTAGAACTAGATCTTTTTGTATTATAACAATAAAAAATAACAAATGTACATAATATTATACATGATTATCTTAGGTTCATCTATACAATGATATATTTATCAACTAATTTCACTACTATCTTTAGCTAGCAAAATTGATATTCGTTATTTAAGGGCAAGATATATGAGTAGTTATGGGTCTATTTAACACTTTAATGTCACAATAGAAAAGTCATGCTACGATATTGCCCTTAACAGCAACAACACAAGTACAAAGTAGATGAGCAAAATAGTGTCCAAGTTATGCAACTTGTCCTAAATAATTGACACATCAAGAAAAAAGATTGCAGGCAAGCACGTTGGCCTAATACCAGGAACTTCACATGTTAAGACAATAGAAAAAGAGGAATTTTATTAAGCATCAGATGAAGTAATATAGGAGACGACAACAGTGATATCATCAAGTTTGCCTCCATAATAGCGATATCCAGCATCTTGTGCGGCAGTTGAAAAAGGCGTTTGTCTATTCTTGTCAAGCGCTCGCTGCCGCGCGAGAGCAGCAATTTTCTGAGCTGTCACCTGAGGTCCCAGCCCGGTTCTGACAGCATGTACCACAACAGCCGTAACTTCATTATTATACAAATTATCGAACAGTCCATCGGTTCCAGCAACAATGACGTCACCAGGTGCAACTGGGAATGTGAAAACCTACCAACATAGAGGAATAAGCTCAAAACTTCAATGCATTGAGTATCATGCCAAGCTGATTTTTTTTCGTGCCGCAGTTGTCACAGTGTCAATAGATTTTGCACGTTATTCAATGATTGAAAGATTGAAACCATCAAGAGACTAAGAGGTAGAACAACAGCACTAGAAGCAATGGACATAAAATTAATTTCTTTAATTGAACATGAACCTATAGAAGTTCTTTCCTTGATTCATAAAACATTTTCATGCAGAAATCAAAGTACTTCAACTTCACTTTTAGTCTGGGCATTCAGGTTTTGTGAGTTTATCTTAATTCACAAAACATCTTCATGCAGAAAGTACTTCAAAGCATTTGTACTGAAAAAAACAAAGTAGTTCGAAGAATCAGCAATAACTGACCTGTGCTGAACTAGGCAGATCACTGCCATTACCACTCTCAAGCTGATATGTAAAATTGAAGTCATGTTGTTGTACAGGAGACCTAAATATTGTGGAACCCTCTCTAACAACTATGAAGCCACTGTCTCCCAGATTGACAGCATGAACACCCTGCAAATAAAGGAATGGATAACATCTTGGTTCCAACACATCTAATGCTTGTCTACTCTGATTAAAGATATGATATGATGAATTTCCTATGCAACATAGACCTGAGACTAATAGTAGAAACTCTTTGGCAATATAGAACACATGAAATCAACTCTTTAAACTCAAGGCAGCGAAATGCAATGATTATTAAATCAGGAAAATAAGACTGAATGACCTATTTGACAAGGCCCAGGTTGCTGGCCAGTCCAGTTGTGGGTTTCATTTTGCAATACAGTTATTGGTCGACACTGCTACCAAAGGCAATGTGGGAAGAGAATCTCTCTCTCTCTCTCTCTCTCTCTCTCTCTCTCTCTCTCTTATATATATATATATATATATATATACATGAATTTTTTTCTAGGACTGAAAAAAATAATATGAAATGCAATAACCCATGATAATGAAAATTTTCTTACATATATAGGAGGATATATAAATGTCAACAAGGAAAAAGGAAAACCTGTTCAGTGAGAGCTATGATGCATGCTGTTGAGGATCCCTTTGCCTTGGTGATTAAATAAGCCTTTTCCAGAACTCTTGATGGATCAACTGAGCCCTTGGGCTCTTCCTGGATTGCACTCACTGAATTAGACATAAGTTCTCTAGCATACTGTCCTGCATCCACGCCAAGGTCCGCCCATCCCCCAACACCATCTGCCACTCCGATGGCTTGTTCGTTAACACATATAAAATGAGCATCCTCCCCTCCAGTTTCCTCCTTGTCTGGATGTGGCATATAACAAGATCCAGATAGCAACTTCAAGGAACGATTTCCTAGCACATTTCTGCAATACATAGAGAGAATTAATATAAAATTTGAAGTTTAAAGCAGCAAGTTAATATCACAATACTACAAAGGAACTAGTTGATAATCATTGAAGTACCAATACAACTGTTCAGGATGTCATAACTCATAACCCATGAGATTTACAAGTTTCAAGTTGAAAACCTAAACATTTGGCTCCAAGAAGACTGTGCATGTACAAAGTCTGGAGTCTTTCGACTATTGTTTTTACGATGTTTGGGTCTTAAACTTTATTTTGGCAATTCATACTGTTTCCAAATTTGGTGCCCACTAAAATCACATTATGCAACTATTTCTTGAACAAATGCAAAATTTGAGGTCTGATCATTCTAAAGTTAGCAATTAGAGCCACATGAGATGTGAGAAACTATTGCTGCAGTCAGTTATTTTTCAGGGCCAAGGTCAACAAAGTCGAGATGTTTCTTCAAACATCAGAAGCTTGTTAGCTAATCTATACAAGTGAGGATAACCAATCTCCATTTAAGTGAGAGCCATATTCTTGATTTGAGTAAGGATTTTTTTCTTTTGCGCTATTAATTTGTCTTCTTATAAGCATGGGAATCTCAAACAAGCTAAATTTGATCAAGTAATCACTTCCTGTATCAAGTTCATTCCACATTTAACTATAGAAGAAAAGAAAAATCAGCACAACTAAGCTTTAATCCTTCACATCAGTAACAAAATATGTCATTCTACGAAACTAGATGGAAGTAAACAACATATTGAGGTGGTTTAACTCATAAGTAAGCAAAAGGAAAAAGGAAGCAGCTTGAAGCAAGAAACATACTTCTCAGAGGATGCTGCAGCATTCTCAGGCTGCTCTCCCTGCGCAGCTCCGTCGAAGGTTATGTCCGGGGCTGCCCCGGCAGAATAGGGAGCCGAGCATGATGGCTGAAAGTCTTGAATCACGGGATCCACTGAAGAACTGGACCTCCAATCCCTCCCAGGCACATTAGACCAGAAACACTTATACACCATATTACTGCCTGATGGCTGGCGATTGTTCAATCTGCCACTAATTCTCCTGCAATTATCCAGTCTCTTGTATCCATAGCTGACGTCTGCCCGTGATTTGGAGTTCAACTTCAATCCAAATCTTGCATCAACATTAGTAACCTGCCTGGCACCCAATTCAGATCCCTTCAGTACACAGCTGCTAGCAGACATCATGCTTTGCCACAAACGAACTCTCTGTCCACGCTCCGAGAGAAGGTTGCTGACGCACGGCTGAACGAACGGACCAGCAGCCGAAGGCGCAGAACCTACTCCGGCGACCACCCCAGGCGGGCTGCAGCTGTAAAACTCTCTCCCCGAGCCGATGGAGGACCTCGGGAGGAGGTGGGCACCGCGGACGAGAGCAGACAAGGGCTCGGACAGGCCGAACCAGGTGTTGCCGAACAGGAAGCTCCGACCTCGGTCCAGCAGGAACTCCGACGAAGTCTGCAGCCCCCTCTGGTTCGCGAAATGGGCCGGTGGCATCTTTAGCGGAGCAGGGGAAAAAGGTCGCCTCCTCTCTTAGACGACGACGACGACGCGGGGCGCAGAGTGCAGAGGCGGCGGCCGCATGAATCGGGGAGCCTCATGTCTGGAACAGCCGCATCCGCCACCAACAACGAACGCCNCTCTCTCTCTCTCTCTCTCTCTCTCTCTCTCTCTGGTGTTGGGAGGTGCAGGAAGAGAGAGGGGGGAGAGAGGAAGGAGAGAGGAAACTGGTCGGGCGTGAGGGAGGAACAGAACAAGGCGGCCGGTTTGGTTGGTGGATAGAATTCGAGGTGTAGAAGAGAAAAGAAAGAAAAAAAAAAGGTGATATGGAACCCTAACGACAGATTTGGAAAAGAACAGAAAAATAATAATAAAACGTGCGCTCTTTTTATTTTTATTTTGATTTTTTTCTCAAATTGATGGGTCACAAGGTTGACCAGGCTGATTTGTTTGTGGCATCCCATGGCCTTCTTTTTTTATGTTGCTTTTTCATTACTTTTTAATTATTTCTTTATATACTTTTATTATATATAATTATTTTTAAAATCTAATATTTTTTATATACACTCGTCCGGCGATAACCCTCTTCCTCTTATCTATTTCTTTCTTGCTTCATTAGTAATCACAACGAGTTTTCCTATTTTATTAAGAATAATTTAATTTGACGTAATTATAACTTTAAAATATAAATAATTATAGTTAAAAATTATATTATAATCTTTATTTATAAGTTATTTTTTAATGGTTTAAATAGACGTAAATATAATTCTGAAAAATAAATTATATTATTTAGTTAAAATAAAAAATAAAATACTTGTTATATTTTAATAAATAATTAATTAAAATTATTATTTATTTAAAAAAATTCTTCTTTTATTTTCATTTTATTTTTTTATGTAAATGCACATAAATATAAATATATTTTCAGCACAATTTTCCATGCGGTACTTGTAATTAGTTGTTGTAGTCAATTTTACATTAAAACAAATATGAAGTTGGAATTTCAACTACCACCAAATCAAACACACCCTAAATAAATGTATCCATATAGAATCTTTTACATTATTGTTATAATAATAAAATACATCATATTAGTATTATGCTGATTTTATATTTAGAATAAATAATAAAAAATGAAACTAATGATAAAAAGAGGAATTAGAGAATAGAAAATATATTAAGATTAAAATTAGTAAATCAAATATATTATTAATATTTTTAAATTAGAAGGAGGAAACTAAAAATTTGAACTTAACAGCAGGACATGAGAAAAAAAAAGCCAAAGAAGGGGGAAAAAAAGCTAGCGAGTGAAGCAGCTACAAGAGGCAGAAGAAGGTCCTTGGCGGCAACTATCATATGTACTTTGAAGATGATGGATTGGACAGGGTGATAGATTACAATCTTGGAAGTGTCCGTCTGGTGGCATTGATTTGGGATGAGAATGTTTATATTGTGCGGTACTAGCTCAAAATAAAAACTTCCAACAAGGGAGGGACCCTATTGGATTGGATGTGGTTTATGCCTCCTATGGAGAGAGATCCACACCTACTTTGAATATGAAAATTATTAATTTGACTAAAAAAATATTATTTCTGATTTTTATCTCGACTTCGAATTAATAAAATTATAACACCCAGACTCGCTAATCCGTAAGTTCACAAACCCGGATTCAATATGGAGTATTATAAATATCATCTAGGGGTGTCACAGATTTTATTTTCTGAAATTTTGTGGCCGATCCTAGGTAAGAGAGAATTCTCCCTCCTCTCCCTTGTTCATATTTTCTTTTTCGGTTTCTCATCCCTTGAATTTTTGTTCGGCCTACGAGAAGAAGATCCTCCATCTCAGCAAAAGAAACGACGGAAAGGACGTCCCCGAAAGAGTAGAACAAATCCCGAATAACCCGAAGATATATTTTCTGGCGGATTCCTTGTACATAGAATACAAAATTTAGATGTGCATGTTTTGGATTTCGTCTATCTCGATTTCTGCCCTTATAAAATGGGTCGCGTCGATCCGGCACGGGCCGCGTCAGGCAGACGGCCGGATCAGGCACGGCGACTGCAC
>LTAE01004252.1:23240-33283 GCA_001647135.1 Pontederia paniculata | reverse complement strand
TTTATGCTTTGCTTCTCCTCTTCATGTCAATCTTCTTGATATTATTCGACCGCTTATATTCTTAGGACGCCCACTGCACACATATGGTTCTTCATGTATAAATTACGTGTGCAGAGGTCATCCATTCCTTTAGCTCAGGTCGACCGCTGTAACGAACTTGAATATATGCTGTTACAGAAATCAGCTCAAACAAGTTCATCAGTACAGACTGAGTTCACTTACAAATTTGTGATCATTCAAAACATTCTCGGGATCCTAGATTCAACAAATCTTATCTTGTGACTTGAACATCTATTTGCTTTCCCCAAGCTACTTTTTGCTTGCATTGAACTGAAAATTAGAGAGCATTATAAGCATATTCCATAACTCACAACTTAGGATTTTTTATTTTCTTGAGCACCTATAAATTCAAATTTTGAAAACTAACTTGGCTCTGAACAAGGATCAAAACCTAGGCAACCTGTCCAAATTTTTTGAAATTTTTTGAAAAAGTCCTGATCTTAGATCTAGAAACTTGACCTTTACCCCCTGAATCTGAGAAAATGATAAAAAGCAAGCTCTGAAAAAGAAAAAGGTCCATGCCCACCTACTTGTGTTATCTACTTGAGCTTGAAAGGTTGTACCTACTATGTTTATCTCTATCCTGAGATTCGAGTATATGATGAACTTCACACCCTGGGCACCTTACCAAAGTATTCTCGGAAGAAATGTGTGGGCTATTGTCGTGGGGAACCAAAATTTGATTACTCCTCTGTCCATGACACGAGTATTGCACTGCAACTCCAACACCCAAGCTGGGAATTCTCAGAAGAAAAGCAAGGCCCTTGTTGAGGGGATCAAGTCACACTTTTCTTGCCCAACGAGAGAAACACATGTAGGCTGAGCTGAAAATGTCTAACATTTAAAGAAAAATATGGGGTAAAAAATAAGTGAGGGCTAAGTTAAATATTCAGTTCCTGCAGAGGAAGTGCCCTAGATATGAGACACAGGCTGAACTTAGTAGTTTAACAAGTTGGGGTTAGTTCTCGAGCAAGTCTACTCCTTGGTTTCAGTGATCCCTGCTCAGAGTCTTAATCTGTTAATAATCTATAAATGGTGCTTGGGGATTGAAAATCTTAGTTCTAGATAAATTGATGCATTGTTTATTTTGTGATCGGATTCGAATCCTACTTTTTGGTATTAAATTCTCTAATTTATTTGTTTGAGGACAAGAAAAATTTTAAGTTTGAGGGAATTTGATGACAAAAAAAGAATACCCAAATAGTTGGACCCAACCTCTTAAAAGCTAGCCCGAAGATCTATTTTTGCAAACGTTGTTTGCTTATTTATATTCATTTTCCACATTTTAAATATTTAGCATCGTTATATTTGAATTCTGGAATTTTGAACAAATTTGAGAGATATTATAATTGACTTCCCTGTTTTATGCATTTGAAACGTTTGAAATTCAAATTCCTTCTTTCTTTGTCGGAGCTGACTGGGTACACCTCCTATATTTGGGGAATCAGTTGCTAAAGCCTGAAAACAACACTTCGCACCATATAAGAGGAAGAAAATTGTGGAGGAAAAAAAGGAGGACGGATGCCGGTGAAATTTAGTTTTCTATTCTGCACTTTGTTTTTATTCCGGCAAGGAACCATGTTGGTCGAACTATGTTTTGAACTTGTATGAGTTAGCTCCAGGATGTCCGGCTAGACTCTTATAGCCGGAATCCTAGAGGAACCTTTGTTTCTTATCTAATCTGCTCTAATGTTTTAAGTTTTCATTTCTATATCATCTAATTATCTCACGCTATGGATTATGATTTATTGTTTGTGTTTTCCTATTGTCCTTTTAATTCTTCCCAAGTGCGCACTGTCCGCAAGGGCCATATAGTTTTTTCACCTTCACACAGTGAGCTGAGAGGCTAGTGATGAAGCTTGGAGGAATTTTAGTCCGAAGTATGTCTTCTAAGGTAGGGGTAAGGTGAGAGTCGGCCCTTACCTCCGGAATTTGACCCGAAGCGAGCAGCAACAATCTTGAATTGACTTATAGATTTGGATAGAGAGGGAAACCGAGTTATGGCCTTGACCTCGAGAGAGGCTTGATAGGTAATTTGGGGAACTAATCTCTTAGTTGGCCCGTGAGCATATGCCATGAGAGTGGGGGCTTGCTGAGTAAGTGACTTCCGTGAGGGCGGGGTTATACTCCAACCTGAGAGAGTACTCTAGCTGAACCCTTAGGTTCCCCTAGGAAAAGAGGTCAGTGCACGCTAAGAGGCGGTACCCCTCTGGCACTTGGGTGTGAAGACTTAATTCTTTTATCGAAATTTAAGATGATGAGTTCTCCTCCCTGAAAGATAGAGTGCACTACAAGAAAATTCACTATTTGTGATGGCTCCTTCGTCGCATGTCTGTCGCAAAATTGCTCGTCGCAATTTTTTTGCAACGAAAGTGTCATATATTGTGGCACTTCCGTCGCACAAAATTTGCAATGGGTGTTTTTGCAAGGAGAAACCGTCGCAAATTATGAACTTTCTTGTAGTGGTGTGACTATGGCCATATTACATTTTGTCAAGCCTTGAGCCTTCACCGCGAGAGAAAGAAGGTGAAGGGTAGAGCAATCACTGCGAGAGCAGGATTGGCTTGGCCCGTGGTGTAAGGGCCTATGCGACTTTTTAGATATTCACGTCAAAGAGAGGATGGGTGAGATTCTGAGGTGAACCCAAGGTTCTGGTGTCCTCCCATAATTAGATTTATCTTTCTTATAATTTTTGCATTTTTATTTTAAAATTCCAAAAACTTATTTCTACTTTAAATTGATTACCCCTCACCTATTCCGAGGTTGGGTTTGAACCTCTAGTGTTAATCCCCAACCCAGGCTTGCTTGAGGAAAAGTGGAAGCAGAGGCGTGAAAACAAAGTTTCCCTATGGATGGATACCTGAAGTACTCGATGATTGCCGCATACTTGGTGAGAGGAATGTTCTAAGTTTATAAATCTTAAAATTTGAAGTTAAGACAATTTTTACAGAAGCTTTGCCCTACCTTTACGCTCTAACCTGTGTTTCAACCCCAAGGTCATTTTCCATCTTAACCCACACTTCGCATTAGTTGACCAAACCTCAATCTGCACAAAAGCACTCTTCAACAAGCCACTATCGTCACTTCTGCCTTCAGCCCTCAATATGCACAAAATCCCTCTTCAAGAGGCCACCATCGTCACTGCTGCCTTTAGCCTCCTCCACGGCTCGACCATTCTTCCGCTATAGCCATCTTCCCCTCCGCACATCTGCCCTTTTAACCTCATCAACTCCATAAAAAATCATCCTAACCAGCCACCACATCGAAGGCCTCAACTAGCGAGGAAGATAGAAAAGAAAAAAAAAGCGCATAGTGAAAAAAAAAAGGTGTCATCAGTTTAGGGTTGGAAATAAAAGAAAGGGCTTCAGAAAAAAGAGATTAAAAAGAGAGATAAAGAAAATAGTAGAAAAAGACGGAGAGAGTTTGCACACAAAAAAAGACAAAAAAGATATATATTTTTCTCCCTTTGACCAAAAAGAGAGAGAAAATAGAAAAAATCACGGATCACTAGTCCTATACTGCTCATGAAAATTGGGTAACTTCTTTCCTCATTGTTCACTTTCTTGCTACATTGTGACACTTCATAGGATTGCATGCTAATTTCATATATTATTTATCATTTTCTTCCCTACGAGTTCTACTTTATTGTTCTCATATACGTATCATTATGTTGCAACTAAATTTCCTACTGGTTGTTAGTCAAAAATTGTTTATTTTATTATTAATTAGTGTTAGCTTTTTGAACCTCATTTTGATATTGAATATGTCGAGAAAAAGTTCTAGTTTTAATATTAGTCGTAATTGTCAACTTGATACTAGTTTGTTATAGTCACCTTCTGAGTCTCGCCCATCAGGTTAATATTCTTAGGCATAAAATGAACGTCTTCACACAAAAAACATCATCCATTCACCAATTATAATGATACTATAACATCATTATATGATCCTTTTCATGACCCTCCTAGGCATGGTTTACTGTCACATAGTTCGCCTTTTCATGGTCATCACCAGCCTCAAATTGATGTGTTTCATGAAATATTAGGTGCACCATCATTTTATGGAACACTTGGTCCTACAACGTTCCTTGATTGACTAGAGAAGTTAGACATTTCTTTTGATCAATATAATATGTCTAATGAGCATTGTGTTCATCTCGCCAGAATGAAACTTGAAGGTTCTGCAAAGCGTTACTGACGCTATGTTCAACATGACAGGAAACACCGAGGCTTTACTCCTATTCGTTTGTGGTATGAAATGAAACATGTCCTCAGAAAACAATATGCTCGTACTCGATCAAAAGATAAATCTTTAGATGATTGGTTGAATTTACAACAAAGTTCTTTGACCATCCAAGAATACATGAAAATCTTTAAAAATGCTAGAAAGCGTTGTGACAAAAAACATCTTGAATATGTTGTTGTTTCACATTATGTTAATTCCTTTCGGTTTGAGATTAGACGTGAAATGCAATATCATGAGTATGAATTCTTAGATAAGGTCTATTATGAAGCTTTTCATATTGAGGCATAATTAAATAGTCATTCTAGTTGTATTTTGCCTAACTTCTCAATTTCACATGTTTTACACATCGGATCATTTTCCTTTTGTTACTCTACTGCGGTCCAGTTTGAAAGTTATTCCCTAGTGTCCTGTCCCCGACTCAGAGGTAGTTGCTCCTCCTTCGCATGCTTCACCTGATTCCTAATATGATGGTAGCTTTTGTCTAGTAGAATTTGATGAGCCATCTTTCAATTATCATTTTGATCCTCTAGCCCTTTACATTCCCAAGTCAACTCATGTTGATATTTCTTCCATCGAACCCATAATTTCATATTCTTTTGGTACTTCTCCTTTTGAGTCACTAGTTTTGGATCCCAATGATCTTTCTCTTTTAGAACTAAATGATGAACTTGAGGAGGTTGATCTGTTGTGAAAACTTTTCAACATTGCTGATCCTCTGTCCATTAATCTTCATTATCATGATATATGTAATCCATCTAGTTCTCAAAGTTGCAAATATGTTGATTTAATATCACTAATTGTTGATCTTTTTGAGATTGTTCATCCTTCTTCCCACATATTTCTGATATCCAAACACAGATTCATGAACAATTAACATTTCTAATAATGAGTATAAACATTCTTTTGATGAGCATGACAAATTTGTTGACATACCTTTGAATGCATATGTGATGGTTCATATGTATTCTTAACTTTATCCTCCAATTACTTTGAATGAGTTTTATGTACGAACCACCACTGCTTTGTATATTTTTTTGTAGACAAGAACCTAATACTTATGTACTTGATTTGCCACCTATGACATTAGTTCAGTGTCCAATGTTGAAGATTTTCACTCATATTGTGATTCTTTTGAAATTCCTCTCTTGTTTACAAGTGGTATTAATGATAATAATTGTTCTGCTTGTTTGTCGGAGTATACCACTATTGAGAACAATTTGAAGAGAGTGATTCAGAAGATTTCCAAGTTCTCACATCGACATCATCAACATCTTTTCAGTCATTGGGTTGATCATCCACCTACTGCAATTGTTTGGATTTCAAAAGCTAATTTTCATCATCTTGATGATGTTCTCCATCGTCTATACCAACTCATCGGAGTCAAGTTTTTCTCAATAGGGGAGAATTGATGTAGAACAAGAATAATATTATGGATCTTATGTTGTATGGTCATTAATCTTTAGTTATGGGCCTTTAGCATGGGCCCTTTCATTAGATCTTTTGATTAGTTTAATCTCTTTTTATTTGGTTTTCCTTTTATTAGGTGTTTCCTTATAATAGATTATCTTTTATTAGTTTTCCTTTTATTTAGGTTTTCATACTATTTGATATACGAGGTGTTTAGAATCCTATAAATATTTATGTATGTTTTTTTTTTTTAACTTAGACTTGATTTATAATATTTGCTATAAGCAGGTTTTTTTCCCTAAGTGGATTCAAGTCTCCATCACATATCTAACTTGAATTCCAGTATCATAGTATCAAGCATATGCGAACAAAGGCAAAACTATTAACACTTTATTAGTTACAAAGAATAGTACTCACATGTAGTGTACATGCTAAATATGGTCCTCTACCTTATGATTTTTATGCCTTATTTCTAGCTAACATTGTTTAAGATATATAATTATATAGTTTAGTGTCTGCGTATATTTTGTTGAGTTGAAAGGTTGCAACTTTGTATCTTGTTCACATGACCTATGGTTTGGATCTAGAATTCAATCACTTACTTGCATCCTCTGAGAGAAGTATTAAGTTATAAAATACCAGAAGTATTGGTTTTGTTGCAACTTTTACATTCTGTTTTTCTTTCTACTTCAAATCCATATCTCATCCCTCTAAAACAAAATCCATAGATCACGCATGCTGTACTTTCATGCTTCATGTATTATGTTTCTGACTTTTGATCCTCAGTTTTTTCTATGACTTAGATGTATAGCAAAAACAAGCTGTTAATGGTTTCACATGTCAAATATGCTCTTGGTTTTATTTTGTTCTCTTATTTCACAACTATCTTGTGTACAACTTATCTTATTCTTATTTCTTTCTTGTTCGAAGCAACATTTTTTCTTTCATGTCTTCGTTAATTGTTATTGTGTGCTTTATTTTTTTGGTCTTCTTATAATATACTTTTCTTTGTTTGTAGGCCATCTTAGCATTCTTAGATGATGTAAGAAAAGTACTATGGCTGCATAAACATTTCTGGTTTCACGTGCTCAAATCTGGTACCTGTTTCTTGATTTCCTTTTTCTTCTACACGCCCTTTAGTTAACCATACATGAACTTATGATTTTGGTTTATGCTGTTAGTATTTATCAGATGCTTGAGTGTGTACTTGATCTGGATAAAGATACAAACATTAGCTCAGGTTGTTATTTATATATAGTCCACATATACTTTCATGGTTTTTATTTTTATTTTGAAAGAGAGAAAGAGAAGGCGGATGACTAGCCAAGTTTGCTACTCATCCAGAAACTTTATTCTGCAAATATCTATGTTTATGGGTGACTATAAAGATCCTAGTTAAGAATGAAAAGGAGTTCAGAAGTATACATCATAAATTATCCTTGCAACCCATTTATCCACTATTTTAATAGATATACGGCGTGTGAGACGATGTTCTCCACGTAGTAACAATAATTTTGGAAGAGCACTGCATTCTTTTGTAACCATATTGCCCACGGTAGAGCGAAGATCACCGAAATCTTTATCTTAGTTTGATACATCCTCCGCCCATTAGAGGAGTCCCCTCTCTAGAATGCATCCTAGAATTTTGCGGCTCGTCCAGTTAGGATGAACCAGGAACCAAACCTCTCGAGATATCCTGCATTAAAAAAATAGGTGGTTTGTGCCTTCATTCGCATCCCCACAGAAACAGCAGAGTGTCGGCTCACTAGGGAACCATCGAGCTCTATAACATCTCAAAAGAATCCTTCTTCTTCTCAACAACCATATGAAGATCATAGTCTTTAGTGTTGTCTTTGCCTTCCATATAAATGACAGTCCAATGTCAAATCATCATTAGCAGCAGAGTTTGGATTCCTCAACAGATTATATATATGCTTGAAATTTAAAGAGTGCCTCGACTACGACCAACAATAACTTACCGACCTGTTAGGCCTACATTAGTTTATAAGATCTAACATATCTAGTAGATCCTGGAAACGCTGATCTGACAAGTTTGATGTGAAGCAAGGGGCCAAGCATCCTTGATCAGTCCCCAATGGTGCCATCCGAACGTTCTCTAACGAGGCATCTTTGTCCCTATCCAGTGCAAATAGTCGTGGGAAAAACATAACCTGAGAGTAGAAATGGACTTTCGTGCTTGCTCGTACTGGTCAACTTGTATTTGACTATGTTTATAATACCCCCAAATCCACACCTAGCCACCTAGCAGAAATAGACTCGGAGGCGTTATCAATTTACATCTTTGACTATACTTTGACCAATTCACTGGCAACACTATGAATCCATCAATGCGGAAGCCAATACCAAGACCGATGTCATGTGCAAGTCACCTAATCACGAACATCATCATGCTGCCGCTGCGTCATAACCACCTATATGAACATATTTGCTTACAAAATTGAATTTATAGGGGAGATGAACCTCCCGTGAGTTTTGACACTCAGTATGTAAATGATCATAAATAAGATAATCAATATGTAAAATAACCATTAGTTGACAATAAGTTTTAACAATTAACAATATCTCAATAGGGTCGTCCTTTACATTTGTCCTTTAACTTTACCTTTCAATATCCATGTCATTTCATTTCAATATCATTATCCAATAGATGACATGAGTAGCAATAATCACCTTCTCTAATGATGCCAATATCTTCTCTTTAAATATACTCAAGTTATCATCAATATATCATTCTCTATTTATTGAGCCTTTATCAATGTATTGAAGATTCAGATTGTCCTCAGTATCAATAATGGCTAGCAAGGCCATGGGGTCTCTCTCTGACCAAGTCTCTATATCCATACAATATTTTCCTAAGGAACGCAATAGTTCCCTGGAGAAGGAACGCAATAGTTCCCGAAGGAATGCAATAACAATAGTCCCTTAAGGGACACAATAGTCGGGGGTCCTCCTCTTCAAGTTTAAGTTCAAGCACAATCATTACAGCTTTTGAATCCTATATTGAGTTATGTTATCGTTTAAAGACACCTAAACTTACACCGTTCATCAATTCATATCCAACCAATTAGTACAATCACATCAATATCAATCAATCAATATAGTTGTATAGGGTTAGGGTTTCGCATCCGTCAAATCAGAATTATCTTCATCAAGCGTCACGGCCCGTGAAATACATATCAGGGCCGTGACTGTCGATTTCACGGCCCGTGACATTTATCATGGCCCGTGATGTACCCTTCATGGCCGTGAACCCAGTTCACGAGCGCGACCGACAATTTCGTGCTATGTTCCTGTCCTTCACGGCTCGTAACCTTCTGTCACGACCCGTGAAGTTCCCTTAGTGGTGAATTAACGGGCGTTAGATCTCCGAGCGACTCGCGATTAACTTTATAGCATTTGCATCATGCTCCATATCTTCACATCATGGCACATCATCTTCACAGGCATGAGACAATCATCACGACCTGTAATCTTCGGTTGACGTGAAACATTAGACAATCCGCTTGTGCACCGCGTCACGGGCGAGGTATTTTCACGACCCGCGCCTCACGAGTTCACATCACGACCCGTGATGAAGTCGTCACGGCCGTACCTATTACTTTCCATCGTCACGGCCCGTGACCATATGGTCACGGCCGTGACTGCCAATATTACGGCCCGTGACATGTTCGTCACGGCCACGATGAAACTCCTTGGTGATCCGCTAGTGTGTCGTCGCTCGACTACCGCCGTCACGGCCCGTGATACGTCCGTCACGGCCGTGACGAAAATTTCTGGGCGCGTTTCATCCCTGTTTCTTCTCCGAACAGATCCAAAATTCTTTCTAGAGGTATATTATTATATGGGGATCTATCATACTACGTTTTCTACAATTTTTAGCCTTGAAATCTACATCATATACATCATATATTAATCTATTTCTAATCAATCCATCTTATATAGGGAAAATCCTTTCTAAGGCATAAATATCTTATAAAATCCATCATACCATGTTACATATGAAAGTTCTAAATACGATCACAATTACATATCGTGCTCTGTAGATAACCTATCTTCTTCTTTGTCATTGATCTCCTACTCCATATTGATCTAACCCTGTGAGGAGACAGAAGGAAGAGAGAGAGAGAGAGAGAGAGAGAGAGAGAGAGCGAGAGAAAGAGAGAGAGAGAGAGAAATTATGGAATGAGAGGAGAGGGGTTGGGTCCTATTTATAGGAGAGGCAATTCAGCCCTAGATAGAGTTAGAATGCAATTAAAACTCTAACTTTATTTATAATTTTAAAAAGATAATCTTCATATGATTAGGATTCTTTT
>LTAE01004252.1:3207-15077 GCA_001647135.1 Pontederia paniculata | reverse complement strand
ATATATATATATATATATATATATATATATATATGATAAATGTGATATTTTTTATTAATATTTTCAAGATTAGATAGAAAAATGGGGAAATAGCTATTATAAAAGATGTCGTAATTTTTGATAGATGAACAAAAAAAAGATTAGAATGGATAAAGATTACATTAAAATTTCATTGAATTTTAGTTCATCAAAATTTTCTTAAAGAAATAATAGATGTATAAATATTAATGCATACAAAAAAAATAGATCAGTGCATGACATGGTAACATTTAAAATATTAAAAATAGAAATATTAATTGGTGCTTCATTAGATAAATTAGAAAGCTTAGAATTTACAAACAAATATTATATCAAAATCTATTACACTAGGAGAAAAACGGAAATGATATTGTTTATCATTGCTAATGAAAATATGATACAGATAAACCTGATGATTTTTTTTAAAAGAAAAAAAACTATCTATTGATCAAAGGTCCATATGAGTCCGAATAAAAACTCGGAGGCCCGGAGGGGGACCTTCTTCCCAAAAGGTACTTGTGTGCGATTCTCTACCCAAATTAGCCAGATAATCTGTTGCTCGATTTACTTGTTGATAGCAGTGGTTACAAGAGAAAGAAACAAAAGATTTAGCGAGGTGTTGGATTTCGATGATGATACTCCATAGTCGTCATGGGACTTTCATGTTTTTGTTAATGATTTGCACCAAGTTAGCTGAGTCCGACTCCAAAATTAATTCACGGCAACCTTTGGCAAAGCACTTCTTGATACCCATCAGCACGCACCAAGCTTTTGTTTCAAGCACCGAGTGTGCATCATATTGGAGGGCTCCTGCATTAAGACATTTACAAGTATTAGTTCGAATAATGAATCCTGCTCCTCCTACCTCCCCTACCCTTATGAAGGAGCGATCTGAGTTCAGCTTTACTCGAGTTACGGGAGGGGGCTCCCACCGGACCCATATCGGGTCTTGGGGGTTTTATGCCTCAGAAATGTGGTGTGTTGCATATTCAATATGACCTGCCAAAGCCCGAACCCACACAGCATGGATGGTTGCCATCCTGGAATTAAACACTGCATCATTTCTCATCCTCCATAAACCCCAAAGAGAGAAGGCGAAGAGGGATTGGATTTTCTTTTTTTAGTCAAACGACAGTGACAAACCCTCCTTTATCCACCCTCCTACTTCCTAGGTGTCCCTGTGCTCGAACTTATATTGAACTTGGGTTGCAAAGTGTGCCCATAAATCTATCACAAGTGGACAAGCAAAGAATAAATGTAAAGTAGATTCAGGTTCTACACCACATAGGGAACAAGTAAGGTTTATACTAGGCTCAAATCTAACTAAGCAATCCCTGGTTGAAAGACGTTTATGCAAAAACTTCCAGAGAAAAAGGTGAATTTTTAAGGGAATGGACAACGACCGCACTACCTTCCATTCTAGCCTTCCTACTCCCTGCTGGTGGTTAGGTTGGCGGCTCAGAGAATAATAAATCAATCGTGCAGTTGCCTGCCCATGGGTATCCTTCACCCAACCCCGCAAGTCATCCTTGGCAAGAGCAGGTAAATAGATAGAAACAATGCTAGTAAATTAAGGATGAACCAAACAGTAGATTAAGTAGTGATAAGTTCTATTCTAATATACTATTAGATCACTAACACACATAGAATTAATAGAGGCATCAACATTTATAAAGGTAGGCATAAATTGGAAAGGGGTGCAAAAAACCCATGGATCGCTTATCACATTGGTAGTGAGCCCACTACCGATATACCTTTTGATTCCATGCCTGATGGCCAATTGAGCAGTCTATATCATACGCCAAGCCCAAGTGCTATTTTTATCAACAAAAGCTACTTCCATGGATGTATCACACCATATTTGCTTGTCACTAATTTAACACAGGGTGTATCTTCATTATTTAACACTCTAAACACTTGCTTAGCCAACAACGTTGTTCTGACTTCTCTGGAGTTGTGTATGCCTAGACCACCACTGCTCTTAGGCAATTGAACTGTGTCCCAGCTGAGGAGGTGCATTGCTCTTCGGTCATCTTCTTGGGACCACAAAATGCCCCTAGATATCTTCTCTAGAGAGTCCAGAATTCCACCTGAAATATAAGAAGCTCAGAGAGAATAGTTAGGCAGAGAGTTAAGAATAGATATGATCCGAATAGTCTTACCAGCCATGTTTAATATTTTGAGCTTCCATCCTGAAATATGAGAAGTGGCCTTGTCCACTAAAACTTTCTATTTAGTTGTTTTTATATACTTATATGATATTGGTGTGCCCAAATACTAAAAAGGGAAATGACCCAATTTGATGCCCAATATATTATGAATGACAATTTTACTTCTGAGATTCAGTTTGGGAGGCAAGTATATCTCTAATTTATTTAGATTGACCTCTTGATTAGTAAGGATGCAATAGGTTTTCAATATGTTGTTTATCTGTTTGCAAGTTTTGATTGTAGCATTGACACATATGAGTAAGTCATTTGCATAAACCAGGTGACCCATGGAAAAGGATCCAATAGAGCAAGGAATTAAGGCACTTGAAGACATTGTTTGATTCATTATGTTGACAATACTTGGGTAATGATTATGAAATGGTATGGTGATAAAGGGTCCCAGACTGCTGACTTGATCTCCTCAGAGGTGATTGTTGATATCAATAGGAGGGGGATAAGGTAAGGAAGACCAATTGTTGATATCAATAGGAATCTGAGAGGGACATTTCCAGATATCAGTGTAGTGGTTTACAAATTCTTGTAAATTTTTCCTTCAGAGGTGATAACAACCCCTGAGGAGGTGGTAATGGACTCAATTTTATTATTCTTATGTCTAATCATTGTACTAAGATGAAAGAATTTTATATTTTTCCCCCTTCGGTAAGCCATTTTACACTAGATTTTGACCATCGTTTTAAGTTAATTTTCCTTAATACGGCTGCATGATAATGGTACAAGGTTGTAAGCTTACCTAAGTCATTACCACTTAAACCTTGTGTTTCATCCTTGTTCTCTAAAAGGGAGATGTCTTTTTTTTAACAAGAGTAACATTTTCCTCCAATGATCCTAACTCAAAATTGTTCCAGTGCAGAGTCTTATGTTTGATAGAGTTTAAGGATTGGAGAAGGGGTCTGTTAGTTCCTCTATTTGCCCAAACATGTTGTACAATTTCTCTAGTCTCGGGTTACTCGAACCAAAACAATTCATATTTAAAAAATTTTGATCTTTTGTAGTTAGTTTGAGTGTTAGAAAACATTGGCGAATAGGTTCTATCAAGAGTGTTCAAATAAAGTGCTGGAAATTTTAAAAACTAGTTTGAGATAAGTAGCAATAGATTAAGTTTACACCAGATTCTGACCATATTTTGTATGTTGTTATACCAGGTATATAGACATGCAGCAGGTTTGATGTCAATTAGACCTTGTGAGGAGATGAAATCCCTAAGAGATAGAATAGATTTAGTTAATTTGAAAGACTTACCCCCTTTTTTGTCCTCCAGATATATGGCAGAGTTGAAATCCCCTACCACTACCCAAGGAATGTCATATACTTGAATACGAGATAGTTCCCCACCTAAGTCAGCTTTCACACCTAGGAGGTTACTAGCATAAATGCAAGTTAACAAAAAAAAGAGAAGTCATCCGTAGATATAGTAGCATGCAAAAATTGGGGAGATACAAGGATGGGAGTCACTTAATACCCTAGGTTTTGCCAAGCTAAAATTATTCCTCTTAGGAACTCGTTCCTTCAGAGAAGCACCCATCCCAATTTTGACCAAGATGATGGACTACCTTCAACGAATTTTCCTTTGTGGTATGCATTTCTACAAGAACCAGAATGTTTGGTTGGTGTTGTTTGAGGATATCTATGAGGCAGTCCCGGACTTTACCCCTATATGCCCCCACAATAGATCCATTCTAGCAATATCATGTATTGAGGTTGAGGATGACCGAGCCCTTACGTCTAGACTCCACTCCTTCTTCCTGCACATGTACACCATTTAGAAGGTTAGTTTCTGAATTTTTTTCACCTTGTTCTTATCCTTATTTTGGCGTTGAAACTTTACTTTGGCTTTGGCTTTCATATTTGATGGACGATGGGAGGTTTAATCATCCTTCCAACTTCCTGGTCTATTGCCGAGTAGAAGGCTCCATATATGAGTTTGCAAGCTCCTCTTCAAAACCTCATGTGAGGAGAGACATTCCGATCTGGCATCAAGGAGCTTGGTCTTCATCTTCCATAAGGAGATAATGTACATTAATGCCCCATTGTGGATTTATGGGGGTTGAGGAAGGAGACTTTGCCTGAACGGTCCTGGCAGAGATTTGGGGGATAACATCCGCCGTTGGTGAAGTTGTGGGGTGGTCACAGGAAGAGAGGACGACCATTGGTTAGGGTTTTTTTGGTGTGGAGAAATGAAGAGAAGGTTGGGGGTGGATGTATTTCGAGGAAGTGCGGGATACATTTGGTCATGTGCAAGGGAGGTTTCACCGAGTAAGTGCGCTCCATGTGTCACTTGATCTTTGTTCGATGAATCTACCACTTGATCTGGGCCTTCCGATGCCTGAGAAAAATCCACCTATGACTATCGCCTCTTGGACTTATCTTTCTGTCTTGTAGTACCCTGCAACAGTTGAGCATATATCAGAAGGTATGGTGTCTGACTGTTCAGAGCGCTTACTTGGCCTCCCGATGGGCATGATATTGAAATTTCATGATGATCCTGCCCTTGCTAAGGATCCAACAACCGTGGGGCACTTAGGACACCCTCTTGCAGCACACCGAAAGAGTTTCCGGTTCGAGGCAGTTCAATGATGTGAACCCAATTTGCGTGATTTTGTCAGCGAGGAGATGGGTCCCGACAATTTTCCATTTTGGATGGAGGACAATATTTCGGTCGAGGTGGTTGGACATCTTGGGGCCTCCGAGGAGACCCGCATCGTAGCCCCAAAAAGGCATACATCCAAGGACCGTATATTAGCACCTTAGGCGAAGCAGCTTCAGGTTCACCTTCCCTTGTCGCTGTTGGTTTTAGCCGCTTCGAGCAGTTTTCCAACCTGTGCCCCACCCTACCACAACGAAAACAAAATGATGGTAAATTTTATAAAGCACTCGTTGAGAGTATCTACCATCGTCATGTTATTGGATCCACATGCCCTGCTTAATCAGTTTAGAGAAATTGATATCAACACATATCTCGCCCCTCCTTGATGATTATTCCACCTATAAGAGTCATCAAGCTTGAGCGGTGAACCAAAGTGGGAAGAAAATTTTAGCACAACTTCATTTCCCCCTAACTCGAACGACAATCCTGGGAGTTGGATCCAGACGGGGATGACGAGATGTGGCCCTCCAAAAGTCGAAAGAAAGGCTTAGCCAATGAGAGATGTAAAAGCTGGCCATGAAAGTGCCAAGAGCTTCCTATTAGGGCCTGCAGTTTTTCTCAACATTAGCAAAAATGAACAAAACAAAAGAGTTTCCTAGATCTACCACATTCATGGCATCTTTGAGATTTCGGAGCAGTGGAAGTTCATATCTGAGTAGCTCAAGAGTGTCGGTGTCTCCGAAGATCCGCCCTATTAGGCCACGAGTGAGCTCCTAAGATCTGTCTTCAACAACTTCCTGTGGAATGACAACTTCATCTTGAATTGCTTCCTGAAAACATTGGCATTGTCATGGCGACATTTGCGGCTAATGAACTTGTGTCTGCCCCCGATCAGACCATGAGATGCTTGGGACAGGAGCATTGTATGGGAGGAGATTGAGGGATGCAATTGGGGTGGGGAGGTTTATATTAGAGTTGGAAGTGTTTAGGGGAAGAGATGGAGGGTCCGGAGGGTCGCCTAGAAGCTCGATCGATTTGCTAGACAAGTTCCTTTCGTAAATCCTGCGAATAGGGTTAGGTGTGCACATATAGCACAGGTTGTCTCATTCAGACAAGAGAGCTGAGATAGAGATTGAGGGAGGCCGAGTGTTGTTGCAGAATCTCCTGTTTGAGTTGTGGTATTGCATGGATAAATCACTAAACCTAAGCCCCTCGAACCTGGTCACTTGAAGTAATTCCGTTGTACTCAATCCAATAAGCTAAAAGTAGTAGGTGAAAGCATTACCATTATACTATACTATATTATATTTATCTATCCGTTTTCATAAGTTGGATTAGGGCCACAATAGTGATGATCGTCATCTTTGATACACTATGTTTCCTACATAATGACTTTTCATGAGTTTGCTAAACAGATGTGGTAGTATAGTCCTGGTTGCATGTCATGTAAGGAGATTATGTGTCAAATTTTATGGCCAAGGATCGGTTAAGTTCATATTTCTTCACACACAAACAGGCCCACGCTGCCCATCTGCATGCATTCCTGTGATTGTTTTTCCTAGTGCATAAATTTTGCTACATCCATTCTGTACTGAAATTTGTACCTGACATTTTCTTACTACGGTTCCAGGTGTGGACAAGTCTACATTGCAGTCACTTGTTCTAGACTTCGATACTCCTATTTTTTGCCTACAATACAGCCCCTTGGTGTAGGATTTGTCGAGTGATGGACCCCACTATAGTTAATCTGGCGAAGGCTTACACTGGAAAATTGAAGTGCCACAAGCTCAATTCTGATAAAAACTCTGACATGCCAATCCGGTACGAAATCAGAAGCATTCCATCTTCAGAAATGGCGAGAGGAAAGATACTATGTCTAGTGCTGGGCGTCAAGATGATGTCGTCTCACTCATTGAGAAGTTTGTAGAAAGGTAGAACAGTTTAGCACCCCACGTACAAATAGCTCTTTGAAGTTTTAAAAGTGACTTATTTTATTGGTAGTATGTGTATAGTGAAAATTCATTGGTAATTTTGAAATTTGGAGAAAAATTACAAGTGGGGAGCACATTGGCTAAAATTTCCATGACTAGTTAGTAAAATAGTCTTATTTCCCTTACTCTACGTGATCGGTGGAAATTGAAATTAGCTGCACCAATCGTCAGTATTTGATATTTGTTTCCATGAGCGTGCATCTTGTCAAATGCATTTTGTCAATTAGATATGATACATGTAGTTTTTCTTTTTATTTATTTATTTATTTATTTATTTTGGGTGAATTCTTTTGCCATGGGGTCGACGTGTGGCGGACGTCCACCTCTCTCTTTCTCTCTCCTCGACGGCGCTGGGAGTAGAAAAGGCCAACACGGACCGTGTCAACAGGACGCGGGCTGTGTTGTCAAGGAAAAGGTAGAAGACGTATTGTGCCCACAGACCACGTTTGCAACCAAGCGATGGAGCGCCATGAAGACATAGGAAATGAGTCGTGTTTGAAGAGGACGCGGACCGCATCGTGCTTTGGGATTGATCATCGGAAAATTGAGGTATGTAATTAGGAGGATCAACTTTAGAGTTTCTCATATATGTATGATAGTAAAAGAATTATTGATTTAATGCATAATTGGAAAACGGCAAAGCAACCTTAATGACAAAACGATCCGTGTTACACTGAACATGGTCCGTGCTCTCACAATAAAACGCCCCTATAAGTTGAAACGACTGTGTTCGTGGAACACGCTTGACCTGGTACCCAATACGAGCTATGTCACATCCGATGCGGGTCGTGTCCCGAGATGATTGATGTACTGATTGATTGAATGAACTTGATTGAGGTAGGGTTAGTATACTCTCACGCGAACTTAGCATTATAGGTAATTGAAAGATAAAAGATGTAAATATTTGTGGTTGAAATTATGCATGAAGAGGAAGGCCTCGGCGGACTTGGAGAATATGCTTTAATTCTATAAGGGTTATTGGTGTTCTCCCGCGTGTTTATTGAGAACAAGCTTTAATCCTATAAGGGTTATCAGTGTTCTGAGTTATTGCAAGAGGGCAGACTTTAATCCTATAAGGGTTTTTGGTGTCCTCGATTATTGATAGAGAGAGTTGGCTTTAATCCTCTAAGGGTTATCGGTCCTCTCTCTCATGGTTTAATTGTTATTGTTATTGACGAGTCTCGGCTTGACCCATAGACTAGCTAGCCATATTGGCCCCGGATCGTTGAAATCTTTATGTACTAATAATTGAAAATGATTGATTGAAAGTAATTGATTGAAAGTGATCGATAAAAAATGATTGATTGGAAAGGAAAGAGGAAAGATGAAACATATTGAATGGCATTGATTTTCTCAAATGAATTATTAATTATAACTAAAAGAAAAAGAAAAGGTAAAGTGATTGAAAATAAAGTTAATGATGATAGTATGATAGAAAATGTTATCTTTTACTTGTATCTTCATATATGTTTTACCCTATTGAAATATTATTCTTTACATATTGGGTTTCATAGCTCATGGGAGGATTGTCTTCCTTGCATTTTGATCCTGCAGGCAAATAGGTTGAAATAGATGGTGATGGCACAACGACAGCGTGATGATGTTCGTAATGAGGTGACTTGCACATGGCATAGGTCCTAGTATTGGCTTTCACATTGATCGATTCATAGTGTTGATCAGAGGATTGGTCAAATTATAGTCAAAGATGTAAGTTGGTAGCGTCTCCAAGTCTGTATTCTGTCAGGTGGCGGGGTGTGAATTTGGGGGCGTTACATTAAGGTATCAGAGCCTAACGGGAGACACTTCTTAGTTGTCTCCAAATAGATAGAGTACATGTGCAAGCGTCATAAACCGTTACCGCGCCATCAAGAAAGATATAGGTTAAGTCCTAAGAAGGTTATCCTGAATTTAATTATTGGGTGATTGGATTGATCAGGAAAAGTTTGGAAGAATTATTGGATTTAAATTAGGACTGATTTTCTAATGAAAGATGAATACTGAGGATTAGTAATGATTAAGATGATATGAAATTATCGTATTGAATGATATAACATGATTCCTAAGTAGGTTATTTAGGGATAGTACAAATGAAGAATGCCTTGAGGATGAAATGTCGGATTATCTTTTATATGAGTAGATAAAAAGAGATATGAATCTTTTAAGTTTGGATGATTAAATTATGAAATAGGAATTGGACTATATAATTTTTTTATGTTAAACTTGAGAATATAAATTTTACAGAATTTAGATGGATATTCATTTTGAGGTTATGATAATGATCGTGATTAAAAGATTGACTTATGACGATTAAGATATATGATATGAGGACATTGACATGATTTAGGGATTATTGAATTGTCTTGATATTGATGGATCATATTGGAAGATATGAAACAAATGTGAAATTTTGAGGAAAATATATGTTATACTCAAATTCAAGGACGAATTTATTTTTAAGGAGGTTATTATGTAACACCTCATATTATTAAAATAAATAAAAATAAAATAAAGGGGAGATATGATAAGATAAGGAAAGATGTAGTTGGTTAAGATTAGAAAAAGAGTTTGAATTAAAGTCAATTGGTTATATTTTTTTATCAATTAAATATTCCTAATCATATGTTGAATATTTTTAAAGGAATCCTAATCACATGAAATATTATCTTATAGAATTATAATTACATACAAATCAAAGTTTTAATTGCATTCAAACTCCATCTTGGAATGAATTTCCTCCCCTATAAATAGGACCCAACCCCTTCTCTCATCCCACAATTTTCTTTCTCAAACCCAAGGCATCTCCAAACGGAGGCACCAAAAGTTTTCTATCTTTCTCTCTCTCTTTCCTCGGCGGTGCTGGGAGTAGAAAAGGCCAACACGGACCGTGTCAACAAGATGCGGACCGTGTTGTCAAGGAAAATGAAGAAGACGGATTGTGCTAACAGACCGCGTTTGCAACCAAGCGGTGGAGCGTCATGAAGACATAGGAAACGGACCGTGTCCGAAGAGGACCCGGACCGCGTCGTGTTTTGGAATTGATCGTCGAAAAATCGAGGTATGTAATTAGGAGGATCAACTTTAGGGTTTCTCATATATGTATGATGAAATAAAAAAATTATTAAAAATAAATATTGATTTAATGCATAATTGGAAAATGACAAACCAACCTTAATGAAAAAATGGTCCGTATTACATTGAACATGATTCGTGGTCTCACCAAAAAACACCCCTATAAGTTGAAACGGTTGTGTTAGCGGAACAAGCTTGACCCGGTACCCAACACTGACCGTGTCACATCCGACACGGGCCGTGTCCCGGGATGAATGATGTAATGATTGATTGATTGAACTTGATTGAGGTATGGTTAGTATACTCTCACGCGAACTTAGCATTATAGGTAATTGAAAGATAAAAGATGTAAATGTTTATGGTTGAAATTATGCATGAAGAGGAAGGCCCCAGTGGACTTTGAGAATAGACTTTAATTCTATAAGGGTTATTGGTGTTCTCCCACGTGTCTATTAAGAACAAGCTTTAATCATATAAGGATTATTAGTGTTCTGAGTTATTGCAAGATGATAGACTTTAATCCTATAAAGGTTATTGACGTCCTCGAATATTGATAGAGAGAGTAGGCTTTAATCCCCTGAGGGTTATGGGTGCTCTCTCTCATGATTTAATTATTATTGTTATTGACGAATCTCGGGTTGACCTATGGTCTAGCTAGCCATATTAGCCCTGGATCGCTAAAATCTTCATGTACTAATAATTGAAAATGATTGATTAAAAGTGATCGATAAAAAATGAATGATTGAAAGGGAAAAATGAAAGATGAAACATATTGAATGGCATTGATCTTCTCGAATGAATTATTAATTATAACTGAAAGAAAGAGGAATGATAAAGTTATTGAAAGTAAAGTTAATGATGATAGTATGATAGAAAATGTTATCTTTTATTTATATCTTCATATATGTTTTACCCAATTGAAATATTATCCTTCACATATTGTGCTTCATAGCTCATGGGAGGATTGACTTATCTGCATTTTGATCCTGCAGATAAATAGGTTGAAATAGATGGTGATGACACAACAACAGCGTGATGATGTTCGTAATGAGGTTGACTGGTATTAACTTTCACATTGATCGATTCGTAGTATTGACCAAAAGATTGGTCAAAGTATAGTCAAAGATGTAAGTTGGTAGCATCTCCAAGTCTGTATTCTGCTGGGTGACGAGGTGTGGGTTCGGGAGCGTTATAGTTGGTATCAAAGTGCAGTCCTAGAAGATCGCCGAAGATCCGTCCAAGCACCTTGTCTTCTGCTTTGGAACCTTCTTCGCCGAATATTCTTCATTCCTTGCAACACTATCCACGTCATAGGCGGAGCTAAGGAGGTGCAAGAGTGTGCACTGATATAATTAAATTATTTAGTAGTAGCGCATATATTATACTGGCTAGATAGAAATCCAAATAAGGATGGAGATGTCTTTCATTCCATCAATTCTAATTACACATTTTCTTTCGCTTAGCTTATCAAATTTTACACCCCTAGGATTATAATCCTGGCTCCCCCTTTGAATTCCACCTCACCGTCCAAGCACCTCGGAGGCCTGCAACCGCCATCGCTCGCTGCCAGCCGCAAAACCCTTTAATATGTACCATACATTTTTATTATTTTAATCTACGCCGTTAATTTCTCATAACTTACATATTTTAATCACAATAGTTCATTTCTTGGATTCTAATCGCATAGGTTTTTTTTAAAGGTGTTCACTATTAATCCCGATCATTCATTTTTGGTTTGATCTGATTAAATCTCAGTCATCCGCTCTGAACTCATTGATCTCAGCCACACATTTTTATTTGGGCCCTTTCTTGTGAAGCCCATTAAACGTTTTGGCCCCAATTCAGCATTGCTCCTGAAAAGATGTTTTGCAATTTAATCCAGTTTTCTTTTTGAATTTTTTTGGAAATATATATATATATATATATATATATATATATATCTATATATAAAATAAAAACTATTTTTGAAATTTTAAG
>LTAE01004251.1:0-33284 GCA_001647135.1 Pontederia paniculata | reverse complement strand
AGTGGTTGAGGGACAACAAGATTTGAACAAGCTGAATTTTGACGACCTTATAGGATCTCTACTGACCTATGGGATTACTCTTGAAGAAGAGAAAGAGGAGGCCAGCTCAAAGAAGAAGACTCTAGCTTTGAAGACAAAGAGAGTCGAGAATAAAGATGAAAGTGAAGAATCTGAAGAAAGTGATGCAGAATTTAGTGACGAAACGCTGGCCTTGTATGCTAACAAATTCAAGAAATTCATGAAGATTTCTCAAAGAAAAAGAGAGCTTCAGAAAAGAGAAGCAGGTGACAAATCCAATAATAATATATAATGAAAACAAGATTCATTTCCATTTAAGATTTTAATTTCTCATGTGGAGTACACATGCAATGGTTGTGTTGATATAATCTCTTTTTCTTTTCCATACAACTATGAATGCATTTATACAATTTACATATTAATGTGAAAGGTTAACCGTTACTTATCTCATCTTTTTTTATAGAAAAAGAAAATAGAAAACCAAAATAGATAAGTGTTGAAAGCTTTGAACTAGCATAAACGACAACGACTCATTTAGATAAAAAATAAATGCGTACACAAAAAAATTAATCAAATTAATTAGGTATTGATAATTATAAATATCTATCGAACTCGTACAATAAAAAAAATGGTTTTGTCCATAGTGGTGTTTGCCTCTTAAATTGTGAAAACATGTTAATGGTGCCATTAAATGCTAAAATATTAATAGAAAATAGAAATCTTGAATGTTAATCATAATATGGAACTGAAAGACCGTCTCCTTTTTCTCTTTTTTTTTGGAAATAAACTAGAGCAATCCCAATTAATCTCTTTAGTCCATTGTAAATCGTTCAATAGTTTATTAGGAAATTCTTCTTTGTTACTACATTTCCATTTTATAGGGATGTAGTGTAATACCCGAGTCCATCAGAAGGTCCAACATGGATCATGTCAGACTTGGCACGGACCGTGTTGGGATAACGAGTGTTGGACTGGCTTTGAGAATTAGGGCTTGAGTCCATTTGTAAATTAATTGAAATCCTAGACCCCCCCTATATAAATTCTTAGGTCACAAAATAATCTCATCAAAAGTTGTAGGTGAAGAGGTAAAAATGATTTTTCCCTTATGATCTTAGTTAATATGATATGTTCTCTTGTAAACCCTAGATAATGAACCTTTTTTGAAACCATATTCTATTATAAGGACTAATATTGTGGAAAAATAAGGGTTTAAACAAGATAAATAAAAAAATGATGAGGTCTCCATGTATCGCATTGTTGGGGTCATAGTTGTATCATCTAATTGCTAGGTCTAGTAAAGTAGTTGCATTGAAACTACTTAGTTCATGTTGTACGGATTGTTCCCTTCTGTGCAACACAAAGAATTCTCAAACATATTTCCCCTTGTGGACATCTATCATGATTTGCGCACCATCATGACCATTGTATTGACGAACTTCCTAAAAGTTCATGAGCATTCGCTTAAAGTCATTGTACTATCACTAATGGGATAAATCAAAGTTAAAAAGTGATCACATTATAATCAAAGCATTGCATTGAACAAAGCATTCAAACAAGAGTATTGTATGAAAAATCATAGCATTGCATAGAAAGAAAGCAAGATAGTGAACTAGAGTATTAAATGAAAAATACTGAAGTGAGAGTACGATTGCTTAATAAAACAACATGTCAACTTGTATCGTATATTAATGATTATTGGCTATTATTTCATATTGTACAATCTTAATATATTCCATGCTCTTATGATGTCATGAACTATATATCTATTTGTTAGATTACATATTGTGCTTTATACCTCATGAAAAAATTATCTTCCTTGTATTGGATCCTATAAGCAATTGATCTATAAAGATATGCTAGCTGGTGGAGTATGTAACGATTGGTACTCGTGATGAATGCATTTTGCACTTGGTTATGATTCTTAGTTTTTATATTTGTTTTTTTTGTTAAGTTCTTATCGAAATGTGAGACTTTATGATTTATATCTATTTTTTTGAGGCATTGAGTATTTCTATGACTTAAGACTTTATGATTTATATTTTTACATTTTCTTTGACTAGTCAAATAGTCACCAACACACTTAGAACATTATATAAACATTATATCATTTATAGGAGAGCATTTAATCACATGGTGGAGTGTGCTTTTAGGAGCATTACATGTAGTACATCAATTTTTTATCATTGAGTTTTGATTTGACAATCATATAAGATTTTTATTCTCACAAGAAGAATTACTGTATACACATTGTACTAGTCAGATGATAATCTAATGAGTTTGATCATGATAATAATTAAATTGATTTGATATTATGATCAAAATTAAAATATCCAATTAACTCATAATACTTTTGTAAGTGAAGTACAATATTTAATTTGTTTTTCTAGTTGGATATAATAGTTATAATTCATTTTAATTCTTTCTTGGTTATGGATCAAATCTCCAATTTGTATAGAAAGAAAAATATATTCATTCCTAAGGTGGTTATTGTGTATTGAAACAATCTATATATTACATGAATTTTAAATTAACATTACTCACAATTTTAATTCAAAAAACATTATCATTTATTTTAAACCAAATTTATGAGAAATTCTAATTTAAAAATTTTACAGCAAATAATTTTTTTCTGATTCCTAGGATAAGATAAACCAATGAATAATCCAATTCTTGAGTTGTGGGTGAAATCATGATCAGGAGGGAAAACTTGATCTCTCTAAAATAGATTGAGTCACTTTCCAACACAAAACTTGAAACATAACCTAACTCAATCCAATCCGATTTAAAATTAGTCTTCAAGTTTCCTCTAATATTTTTTTGTGTTTATGTTTATATATACATAAAATAGATGAGATGAATGATAATTTGTGTAAACTTATTTAGAAATTTAAGCATTTTAAGAAAGCAATTAACTTTTTTTATCTAAGTGGTAGCAGGTTGTTGATGAAAATTTGATATCCATAAGACCATAACTTTGCTATTTATTTAATTTGAAAAATAGGGATATAAACTAAATGGGCTTAATTAAGGCTCATCTATCAAAGGCCCATATGTCCAAGATCCGAAGGCCTATCACTCGTGTCTTCTTCCAAAGAGTATTTAATGCTTATTAAACTTTTGTCTCCTATTAACACTTTCACACCAGAAAGAAATGAAAAGAAAACTCGCATCTCCTTTGCTTTCTTGCTCACTCTTCTTACATGTGGAAGCGGAGCTCAGCGGCGGCCATGGCGAAGCTCTTCTTGCTGGGGGCAGTGACGGAAGGGTTCATCTCACAGATCCATTTACCCCCCACTCGGAATGGGAGTCCTTTTTCCCTTTCAATTTTATTTTCTTTTCTCTATTTGATGAATCTAATGCTTGAAAGCAAAAAAAAATTCGAGAGATAAAATGAAACAACATTGTTAGATGACTTTTTGGATGAAAATTGCTGCCGAAGCATATAGGGAACGGCGTCTGGGATGTCGTGATGGAGAGGCGGGACAAGAAGTTCATGAAGCATCATTCTACGACTGGAAATTAGGTCAAATTTTGTTCTGATCCTTTTGGTTATGATATACATTTTTCTTCTTTAATCTGGTTTTCATTTATTTCTTTTAATTATGGAATTAGGGTTTTCGTTTCCTATGGAAACTCACTATTAGTAGATAGAAGCAATTAATACCCCATGATTTTAGTCCAAGATGTTCTTGAAATTTGAGGCTTATGATATTTAATATTGAAGTATAAGTTAATGCATATGATAATGATTTTTTTCCTATATATACTCATCTTTATCTGGTGTTATTTGATCATTGCAAGTGATGACCTTTTGGTTCTAATATATTTTTTTCTTCTTTAATTTGGTTTCTGTTATATTTCTTTTAATTATTTAATTAGGGTTTTCGTATCCTGTTGTAATTGATCAATAGTGGATAGAAGTAATTAATACCCCCTTTGTTGAGATGATTTTAGTCCAAGAAGTTCTTGAGATTTGTGGCTTGTGAAATTTAATATTTAAGTATAATTATATAGTGCATATGCTAGGGATTTTCTTTCTATATATACTCATCTTTATCTAGTGTTATCTGATCATTGCAAATGATGACCTTTTGCTTCTCAGATAAATTTATCTTCTTTAATCTGATTTCCATTATTTTTATTTTAATTATGGAATTAGGATTTTCATATCTTGTGGAAACTGATTAATAGTAGACAAAAGCAATTAATACCCCATTTGGTGAGATGATTTTTGTTCAAGAAGTTCTTGAGATTTGTGGCATATGAAATTTAATATTGAAGTATAAATTAGTGCATATGATAGTGATTTTATTTTGTATATACTCATCTTTATCTGGTGTCATCTAATCATTGCAAGTGATGACCTTTTAGTTCTCATATAATTTTTTCTTCTTTAATATGGTTTCCATTATATTTCTTTTAATTATGGAATTAGAGTTTCCAGATTCTATGGAAACTTATCAATAGTGGACAGAAGTAATTCATACCCCATTTGGTGAAATGATTTTACTCCAAGAAGTTCTTCAAATTTGTGGCTTGTGAAATTTAATATTGAAGTATAAAGTAGTGATATGCTAGTGATTTTCTTTCTGTATATACTCATCTTTATCTGTTGTCATCTGATAATTGCAAGTGATGACTTTTTAGTTTGTGAAAACAAAAAACACAAAAGAAGATAACTAGAGGAAAAGCGCTTGGAAATCTCTTTGATGATTGTATCAAATATATACATCTGATGTCAAACTATAAGAAAACTAAATTTATTACAATCTAATCTAGTTGCAACTAAGCAGATACGTACAAAAAACTAGATTCATTCGGCTGTTCAAGTTTGTTTCTCAAACTGAAAGATAAGAAGGTGAGATCCTGATATATCCTGATAACTTCAATACTTCCTTTCAAGAAGGAGCGTGTAAGTCACAAACGCGCATCTTGCGTAAAACAAATTGAAAATAATCGCGCCCAAGTGCTTTGGTGAATATATCGACAAGCTGATGTTGAGTAGGAACATATGTAGTACTAATAACTTTTGATTTAACATGTTCACCAAAAAAATGGCAGTCAATCTCGATGTGTTTGGTCCGTTCATGAAAAACTAGATTAGCTGCAATCTGTAGGGCCGATTTATTGTCACATAAAAGTTTGATCGGAGGCCGAGGATTGATACATAAAGAAGATAGTAGAGCTCTAAGTCATATGAACTCACTAGTTGTGATTGCGAGTGCAGAATACTTATCTTCAGTCGATGAACGAGAAACTTTAGGTTGTTTCTTTGTTTTCTAGGAAATAGGATTACCGCCGAGGGTGATAAAATATCCAGTGATAGCAACTTGTCTCAAGCACTTGCAATACATATAGAAGTACAATTGCATCATTAAGAATTCCATTTCATGGACTTCACAACATCAATTTGAATCAGCTTTGCACTCGACAGATTGAATGATGTCAGTTATAAAATTCATAACAATTAAGAAACACAACATATTTAGATACTACAATTTTTACTAAAAACTAAACTCTTAGAAGTGTACTCCATATAAATACTTATACTAAATTATTCTATAATGATCGTAGAAAATTAAACAAAATAACACTATTCTGGTACATTTTTGTGTTTTGGCAGATTGAGTGATGTTGAATACAAAATTCATAACCCATGCAATAATTCTAAAATAAAACCATTCACATTTTAAATGAAACTATACTCCAAGAGTACGAACTCATATAAAAATCAAAGTGTTATCTTTTTTAGGGAGATCTCAAAAAATTCATATATTTGCATATGCTCTATTTCGTTTTAGAGTCTTGATAGACTGTGTCATGTACAATATAAAATTTATAGCTTGCAATTTACATAGCCTATGATTGTAATTCCAATTGGATACGAAAGTAAGATTTCATTAGTGTGTGACATAAAATATCCTGAACTAATTATATGAATACTATTTATTATAGAATTTACAATTCAGACCAACCATTTCAGAAAACAACAAGAAGGCGTCCTAATCATTTACTCATAACTTATAATATACAATTCAGAATAATTCAATTCCAAAGCCTATGGAAAGTAGACTTCAAGGGGATATAACATGAGTTTTATAATATTTGGAGGAGCCGAAGGTAATAATTATTCTTTAGGAAGTTTCAACTCTAGAATTAATTTTAGTTAGAGTGTGTTCTACCCTTGAGCAAGTTAGGTTTGTAATGCTCAATAAATATTACAAAGTGATAAGATAGGAGGGTAAACCATAATCAGAAAATAACGTGTTCAACTGAAATTTATAAAGTAATCCATAGAAAAGGAGCTAGCGATTACCTTATTACAATAACCCTAGAATTCCTCTAAGGTTGATGTTGATTTAAGGATTGTAGTTGTTCTTGTCTTTCTTCTAATTTTCGGACATGAGATGTGTTAGGTAGGTGAACAGGTGAAAAATAGGTGAAATTTTTACTTCTTATCCACAAGATTTACCGACTTATGGCCGGCCAAGAGATGGTATCATTTTGGGACATCAAGTTGATTATTATTTATATGTAATGTCATTTAAGTAAATAACTAGACATTTTCCTATATTTAGGGATAGTTTCTTATTTACATGTAATGTCTTAAGTAAATAGAATAAATTAGGAAAATATCTAGCCATTTACTTAAGACATTATATGTAAATAAGAAACTACCCCCCATTTGAATTCAAAGAAAATATTTATAAAAATAAATTTCAAAGGAATCAAAATCTAAATTTTGGTTCGAAGAATAAAATCGACACTTTTACGAAATTTTCATTTTTGCACATTCATTTAACCTAACTAAAACTCTTCCTAAAATTTATTAAAGATCATATTTAGTAAACTTTAACATATAGGAACAATTATTGGAACTCTAATTTTTCAAATTCTAAATTTTTCAAAAATCATATTTTCATGCCTTAGTCAAGTTTCGCTAATTTTCAGCATACGAAAATTGAAACTAGAATACACAATTTAACACATATTTCATAGTAGATATTAACCACAGAAATACACAATTAACATTTACAATCTCATATGAATTATATCATGGATATCACATTCTACTCCCTTTAAAATAATTTTTGTTCTCGAAATTAACGTACTTTATTGATGAAATAAATATGAGTGTTGTTCATGCATTCTCTTTCAGTCTCCCAAGTGGCCTCCTCAACATTATGATGTTGCAGAGAACTTTAACCAACGGAAATATTTTGGATCTTAGAACTTATCTCTTCCGGTCTAGAATGTGAATTGGTCTCTCTTCATATGACATATTCCCTTCTATTTAAATGGGTTCATATTCAATCACATGTGATGGATCTGGTTAATATTTTCTCAACATGGAGACATGAAAACACATCATGTACAATTCCATATCAAGAGGTAGAGTGCTACCGACCCAATTCGTTCAAGAATCCCAAACGGTCCTATATAATGTGAGCTTATTTTTTCTCTTTCCAAACGTCATAACCCCCTTTGTAGGGTATAGTTTTAAAAAAACATGATCTTCTTGTTGAAATTCAAGAGGTCATCATTTATCTGCATGATTATTTTGTCTACTATGTGTCATTTTAAGCCTTTCTTGATTGACCTTGATCTTATCAATGGTAATTTGAACTAGCATTGGGCTAGTTAGTTTTCTCTCGCCTACTTCTTCCCAACAAATGGGTGATCTACAACTTCTTCCATATAGTGCCTCATAAAGTGTCATGTTAATACTATTATGATAACTATTATTGTAGGCAAATTCTATTAGAGAAATGTGTTCATCCCAATTACCTTCAAAGTCCAAAACACATGCTCTAAGCATATCTTCTCATGTATGAATAGTTATTTCTGATTGATCATCATTTTATGAATGGAAAGCATAACTGAATTGTAATCTTGTGTCCATGGTTCATTGTAAAGCTGCCCAAAAATGTGATATAAATCGAGGATTACGGTCTGAAGTGATGCTAACATACACACCATGTAATCGAACGATCTCTTTAATGTAAATCTGTGCTAATTTATTCAAGGGATAATCCATTCTAATAGGTATAAAGTGGGCCAACTTTGTTAATCGGTCTACTATAACCCATATTGCATTATGTCCTTTACTAGTCCTTGGTAACCCTTGAACAAAATCCATAATAACATCTTCCCATTTTCATTGAGGAATGGGAAGTGGTTGTAATATACCTCCAGGATTCTTATGTTCTGCTTTGATTTATTGACATACAAGACACTTTGATACAAATTCACCAATATCCTTCTTCATATCATTCCACCAATATTGTCTTTTAAGATTTTGATACATCTTTGTACTGCTCGGATGCACACTGTAAGGAGTTCGATGAGCTTCATCTAAAATCACCTTTCTTATATCCTTGTCATTGGGCACACAAATTCTATTCCTAAATCTTAATATTTCATCTTGTTGAATTTGAAAATCCATATTTCGTTCCCCTTTCTTTGTGCTTTGAAGTGCTAACAATTGAGGGTCATTTTGTTGGGCTTCTTTAATTATGTGAAGAAGTAAATGGCTAGACATTTTCTTATATTTATTTTATTTATTCATTTACTTAAGAAATTATATATAACTAAGAAATTACCCCCATTTGGATTCAAAGAAAATATTTATAAAAATAACTTTCAAAGAAATCAAAATCTAAATTTTAGTCCGAAGAACAAAATCAACAGTTTTACGATTTTTTCATTTTTGCACCTTCATTTAACCTAACTAAAATTCTTCCTAAAATTTATTAAAAAATCATATTTAGTACACTTTAATATATAGGAATAATTATCGGGACTTTAATTTTGCAAATTCTAAACTTTTCAAAAATTATATTTTCATGCCTTAGTCAAATTCACTAATTTTCAGCATACGAAAACTGAAACTACAATACACAATTTAACACATATATCATAATAGATATTAACCACATAAATACACAAGTAACATTTATAATCTCATATGAATTATATCATGGATATCACAATGGCCACGTGAGATCCAAAGGCATCGTGTCCACGCTAGAGAATCGGCTTGCCCGACTAACAATGGAGATGACATGGTCCGAAAGCATGTTAGCTCACAAGAAATAATCGACATCCAGGATGTGCAAAACAAAGTTGCACCACTCTACACCCGAGTGAAGACCATGGAGGCAATCATCATGAACTTGAGGCAATCGATGGATGAGCAGCTAATGGCCATGCAAGATGCACTCAAGGAGGTGTTCGGCAATAAGCTGAAGTTGCTCGAACATCGCTCAACAAGAGATCATGGGTATGGAGTCATTCCTTCTCATGAGCGACAACCCATCGACATTTTGAGGCCAATCCTCGCAAAGGCAAGAGATTGGCCAAGGAAATAAAGGAATTCCTATGAAATATCCAACAGTACATGGGGATCCAAGGCATTACATCGAAAGAGAGGATGATACTCCACGGCTTCTTCTTGCAAGATGCGTCCAATCAATGACGACACTGCATTTGTGAGAATGTCGATCATGGCAACATGAATCCTATTGAGACATGGGCAAAATTCTGTGAGTCACCAACGCACACTTCTGCCCGGCCAACTCGGACATGGAGATGAACATGACGTTGTTTCGTCTCCAATAGAAAGGATCCTTGAAAGAGTACATCAAGAAGTTCATGAAGCTCCGCCTTCAAAATCTCCGAGTGGATGAGCAAATCATCCGAGCAAGATTCGTCAATAGGATAAAACCATGGCCCCGCACGGAGTTGGACAAGCAATATTGCCCAAACTCTATTCTCATTTGGTCGTTGCACAAACTCTCATGGAGTTCCCAGACTCAATGCCAGTGGCACCAAAATTTTATGGCAAGGGTATTGGTGGTAAAGAGAATTCTCAATCATCGAATGGGCAGAACCCAAACCCCTATCATGACGATCATAATAAGGCGTCACCTGGGAAGGAGTCATTCAACGAGGAAAGGCTCAAGCCGAAGCCGTCAAGTCCTTGCTACATTTGTGATGGACCGCATTGGATGTGAGACAGTACAAAACGTACTACTATTGTTACCATTGTTGCAAGAGATCATGAAGAGGAGGAGGTTCATCCCACATCGCCCAAGTGATTGGGAGTCATGCATGTCCTCAATCCCATGTCGACTTCGTTGACGACCAACCAAGGAGGTCTTTTCTTTACCATGGTGTTGGTGGACGAGAAGGAGCTCAATGGACTTATTGACACTAGAGCTTTTGACATCTTCATCTTTGAGAGTGATGCTAAGAGACTCATTATTTTGCTCACAAGAGATCGGGTGAAATTCAAAGATGTAAATTTGCATGATGTGCCAATCTCAAGCATCGCTCAAGACATTTCGGTGTGTCTTGGCAAGTGGTCTGTCAATCTGACTGTCATCCCGATGGACGACCACGACCTCATGGTGGAATTACATTTCCTCGATCACATCACCACATCGATCGAGCCACTCACAAACTCCTTAATAATCAATGACAAAAAGCTTATGCATTGTCCCTCTCTAGCGGGAAAGAGCCTAATGCCCAAAATGCTCTCATCAATGCAACACATCCTTGTTGCCCTAGTCGCTCCCATGAAAGTCGCTCCCATGAAAGTCGCTCACGTTTTTAAAGGGTTCCCAAGTCCCCAGCGCCGCAACTAAGTGACCCAAAGCCTTCAACTGCGACTTCGTCCGCAAGAAAAAAAAATCTAAGGCAAGGTCATATTCACTGGTGGCAATTCTCGGAGTACACCCTCATCGCAACTCGATCATCTTCCATAAAGATTAAGGAGCCTAAAAGTATCCTTTTGTTCAATAGGAAAAGTGGCATATTTGAAACCTATAAGCCACATTCAAATAGAATATCCAAGCCACACTTTCTTTGGCATCGAAAAAGTCCAGAATCTTTGTGGACAAACTCAATACTAAGAAACTATCTAATAAATCCAAATCCTTCAGACGAAAATATGAGTGCAAATATCTTTTGAACATGTCATAATATTCTTTATTATTTCCATCCAAAAGCAAGTCATCCACATAAATTAATAAGGCAATGAAAATTGATATATTAGAATAAGTAAAAAGTGAATAGTCAGCAGGTGATTGTTGAAATCCATAAGTTCGAAGTGTCTCGGTAAGTTTGAAAAATCAATTGTGGGAGGCTTGTCGAAGGCCAAATATTGATTTGCGGAGCTGACAAATTGTGTTAAGTGATGAGGCAGAATATTCAGGTGGAAGATGCATATAAACCTCTTCCTCCAAATCAACATGAAGGAAGCTATTATGAACATCCATTTAATAGATATGTCATTTATGAGCAATAGCTACGACTAGAAGACATCACATTGTAACAAGTTTTACGACAGAAATAAAAGTCTTAATATTATCATATTCAACATTATTTTGATGAGAATATTGTGTATCAGAAGACTTGATTAGTTTGGATATATCACAAGGAGTTATATACCACTATAGACAAAGTCACATCAGTTTTGTTCTCAGTAGACACACACCTAAGTGCCTACGCTATGATAATCAACTAATTTGAGAAAGTAATGTGCTATGCTAGAAGAGACAATCTTATAAGGTCCCCATGTATCACAACGTAATAGATCAAATAAATTTCCAGCTCTATTATAATTAAAGTAAAAATTTGTATGGCAATATTTGACTCGGCAACATATATCCACAAAGATTTGATGATTCAATAATATTTTTATTTTGAACTAATTGAACTCCCTTTAAAACATAATGGTTAGATGAATGACCCAAACGTTAAAGTCAAAACTGAGTGGATTGACACGAAGAGCAGCATCCCAATGTCGTTGTCTTGGATCAGACATAAATTGTGAAAGCACATGAACTAGATAACACAACTCAGGCATCGTTATTGCCAAATATATTCAGACGCCGACAAGGCGTCTGTATTTGCTGGGATCATATAGAGAATTTCTTGTATTAGTTGCTAGTTGATGGTGTTGTTCCATTGGAAATACAGTTGGTCGACATCCTGTAAGCCCACATTCAACAAGAATGTCGAGTGCATATTTGCATTGTCATAAGAAAAGTCCAGTGCCCTTAGGGATGAACTTAGTGCCTAAGAAATAATGCAATGGTCCGAGATCCTTGAGATGAAAGCAAGAGTGATAATATCTCTTGAAAAAAGTACAAAATTCTGCATTATTACTGACAACAAGCAAGTCATCAATGCGTATAAGAATGACAAGAAATATTGAGTTGTGACTATAGACGAACAATGAGGGATCAACCTTAGATTGAGTAAAACATATTTCTTCCGTGCCTCGGCGAGTTTAGAAAACTAGTTTCGAAATGCTTAGCACAAACCATATAGAGATTTTCTAAGTCGACAAACTGCATTTCAAGTTGGAGAAGGTAGTTCATCAAGGTCTCTGTGAAGAAAAGCATTGTGCACATCCATTTGATGAATGGACCAATTCTTTGAATCAACAACAACAAGTAAGCAATGAACAATGACAAACTTTGCTACTGGAGCAAATGTCTCATTGTAATCGACACCTTCAACCTGCATAAATCCTTTTACCACATGTCTTGCTTTGTATATCTCAATGCTCCCATTTGCTCATCGTTTGATTTTGAACACCTATTTGCAATGTTGGTCTAGAAATTCAACCCCTATTTTAAATCAAGAGTGCAAAATTTCGCAAAAGATATGTTGGGGCAATTATTTGCTTGCTTTGTGATATAACCATTTAAGTTTTTATCTCCACACTTCTTAACCTTGTATGATTGAGCATAATCAGTCCCATGGTAAAAATTGTCCATCGATCAGATTACCTCAAAACCTATTTTCAGCTTTTGAAAATAAAAATCGAGGCTAATGTTACATTTGAATTTGTAGGCTAAGATTAAACCCCCTTCTCTAGTTGGAATTTCCTTTTAGAGATGATGTTGATATTTGTTCATTTGTATGCTCCAATGCATACTACGGTTTTATTTGTTATGCTACATAGAAGAACCTAAACCTTTCCTGAAAAAAAGATCTTGTCGTAGTGGTGCAGGACATTACGGTTTTCAAGAGCACAAATCAAAAAATATATATGCATTTTTGTTTTACGAATCCTTTTGTTGTCATATATATGTTCTGATATATTTTGTGTTGTGACAACATGCTATAGATGACAACAAATGCCTCACAACTACTCATATGACATTTGTTGTCATCTATGTGAATCTTATTCGATTGTTTCACCCAATAGTGCATTATTATTTTCTAAACATTGCAATATTTTGCTAGCTCATACTAGGCATATATTTACACTTTCGTTGTCCAAGATTTGGTAAGTGGGTCACGCTACGAGTAAGAGCACATTTCATTTATAAGGGCATGTGTCCTTCTAGGTTAAATAATTGCTCAATTATCTTCTTACAGAGAGTGTTTGACATGCTCCTTAGAGATTCAAGACAACTAAAAAATGATTGAATCAACTAATGCTCAAACAATCATCATCATACTCCATATTTGTTTTAAAACATAGCCAAGACAATTTATCTTGCTTTGTGATAACAACCTTACATCTGGAAAATTATTTCTCAACATATTGGTGAAATAATTGGTCAACTGTATGTAAAAGATTTATGCTTCCTCTCACCCTCATATTTCTTAGTTATGAACAATTGCTTTCTTAGATGTTGCTCGATTGTCTACTTTAATTTTCGTCTTTGAATATCTGGCTAAGGTAGCATGCACCAATTCATTTTCCTAAGATAGTCAAAGGTCAAGGCATATATAGTATATGCCTATCAAGACTCATATCATGATAAAGTCTTAAAAAGATCAATTCAGTATAATAAGCAAGACAAATCGAAGCATGGCTTGAAAATGGCACATGTCATCCCTTTTTCATTTTTATTCAAACAAAGTCCTAGGACTATCTAAACACAAGCAAGACAAACCGAAGCATAGCCCAAGAATGGCACATGGATCGACACAAGTAATTATTTGAACATATAATGAAAATATTTCTATATTATAAATATAAAATATCTTATATTTTAAAATAAAAGTTTGCAATGGTCAAAATGGGTTCAGATCTCCTTTGAACCCCCTTAAAATAGACTCCATCGAATTCGTGAAGTTAGAAGGCTTGGATTTTTTTTCTGTTTTACCCATTTCGGAAGGGAGAAGAGAGAGGGTGAAGGGGTTCGGAGAACCTTCAAAACCCTTTAAAATCAACTCCACAAAATCCACAGAATTAGAAGGGTTAGATTCTTTTTACTATTTTACCCATTATGTAACCATTGTCTCTTTCTTTTCGATGTTGAGCAAGGTAGAGTGCATCGTGCAACTAGTATGAAATCCCATATCAGTCCTTTGACGAGTATCTCTTTGATACTTTTGCTGAGAAATGACATCATGTGTGGAAGGCATGTGAATGATGTCGTGAACAACAAGGTGGTCATGGAGGGAAAAAAGTTTAGTGGGAAAAAAAACAATCAGGGAGGAGAAGCTTTTCTTATCTTTCATAGATGCACATATATCAAATGATGTACTAGAATAATGGAGATTATATATGAGATGAGATGAGGGGAGAAGATAATAAAAAAGGAAGTAAGGGGAAAAAATATGAATTTTCTTATTATCATGCATGTGGCTCCATGTGAAAAGAAGAATGACTACGAAGAACTATTTTGAATGAGGCAAGGAAAAGAATTTGGTCGAGGAAAAGCGAAGTTAAAAAGGATATATTTGTCTTTTTAAATAAAATTACTCTTATGTTATTTTTCACTTTTTTTTCTATTCAAATGTAGTATTTATTATCCTTCCCCACCCTTCATTCTCCACCGCACTGCCTTCTTCATTTTTATTCAAAAAAGCTTCAGAACAACCAAAACACAAGCAAAACAAATCGAAGCATGAGTTCAGAATAACATATGTTGTTGCCTTCTTCATTTTTATGCAAACAAAAGCTTAGGGAGAGATATATACAAGTAGGACAAATCAAAGCATGGCTCGAGAATGGCACATGTCATTCGTTCTTCATTTTACAAATCAAAGTATGGCTGAAGAATGATACATGGGTTGACACAATTAACTATTTGAACATATAATAATAATATTTCTATATTTATAAAAATATTTTTAAATAATTTTGAAATGACTGATATAAAAAGGTTTATAATGGTTGAAATGGTCTTAACATACTTGGTATTGAACACGAGTATTGCGATGGAGACTTCTAATAAAAGAGCGTTCTAAACTCTATCGAATGGATATCTCATAGACTTAAGTCCAATCGCACATTTTGGTACCTGACTTGAACTTTTAACAGTATGATTTCTTTAGCGCCAAATTTAATTTCCATATATGGCTTATCATTTTGAACATATCAAAGTATTTTTTCTACTAGCAACCATTCGAGGGTGTCAGAGATTTTTATTCATGTGATTGAGTAAGCTCATGCCTAATTGACATACTTCATTTATGCATTATAAAAAATAATACACGATGTATTAAAAAAATATTTTTTTATTCATTAGATATTTCAATATATTAGTACATGTCTCGGACTCTATGCAATTCTAAAGCAATTACATGTCATAAAAATGTCTCTTTAAGTAATGGTTTGGTGAACGAATTTGTAACCATCTTATGCTTATATGCATTCAATTGAAATCATCTTGTTGACACATTCATCTCATACAAATTTGCACTTTGTGTCGATATGTTTTCCTATGCAATTTTATTTTTCATCCTTCATATAGGCGATTACTAATATTTTTCATTAAATTTTTTGGAACATGTAGGTGTTGAAAGAATATTTTCAATCATAGAACCTCTTGCATTACAACTGATAGTGGATTATGTTATACAATTTATTTCTTGCTTCTCCAACTAATAATGACATTATTGAGCAAGAAATATATTTAGAGGTCATTTTCACTCATCTATATTGTTTGCCTAATCGGTATTTGTGGATTACATTATCATATGTTACCTTCGTGATAACATAGAGCATACTCTATGTTATCTTTAAAGTGTCTTTTGATTCTCTTCATCGTCTTTCAATATTAACTTCTTGGGTTTGCCTAATATAGACCCATGACATAAAAAAGTTTTTTGACACATGTCAAAACTTAAGACATCATCTTTCATAATAAAAATGTCATTGGATCTGTAGTTATTAATTTGGAATCGTTCTAATATCTTATTTATGTAAATTTCTTGCAAAAAATTTTTTGGAACGATCTTGTTGAATCTTTACACCCAAGATTTAAGTTGATTCACTCATATCATTCATTTGAAAAATAGATCTGGTGGCGATGACAAAATTCTTATTGATAGTGACTAGTAGATGTCATCAACATATAGTCTTATCCTCAAATATAAAGACATACACAAAGTTATCTTCATCCATCATTAAAATCATATTAAACGATTGATTGATGAAATTTAATGTACTATTATCTAAATGATTGATTGAGTCCATAGATAGACTGACAAAAGTTATAAACTTTGCACTATTTGACTTTTAGAACAAAACTTTCTAGTTGCTCAATATAAATTTCCTCATCTAGCTCCTCATTGAAAAAGCTGTCTAATTTGATGCAATTTCAAGTCCATATTTGTGACTATAGTTAATATTAGGCAAATTGAAGCTAACCTTACAATTGGTAAAAAAATATCTTTTTGGGTGAAGTATTTCGCCACTAGACGAACTTTGAGTTTTTCAATAAAATTGTCCATGCTCAACATTATTTTGAGAACTCATTTGTTTTCAATTGCCCTACGATCAAGTGGGAGATCAACCAAATCTCATACTTACTTTTTTTTTCCTTGGATTATAGTTCCTTTGTAGATGGGGAGAGGCTATCCTAGTAGGATTTGGCTCGAGTTCTTCCTTTGGACATATTATATGGGCGTCATGTTGCGTCAATTCTCGCAACTCATCGATATTGAAATGTTAACATAGAATTCATTTTCTAATATTCCTTCGGATTGGCAATTTTGGTTCATTGGTTAATGATGATGATAGCTTCCACCCGAATCGAAACGTGGGGTTAGGAGGATAGACTTCTCAATTGATTGATCCACTACATTCACTAATTCAGGATCTTCATCCTCATTTAAGTAAAGAACCTTACCTATCTCGCTCGCTTTTGGAAGTTATTTTCAATGAATGTAACATCTCAACTCTCTGTAACAATTTAATCTTTCGTTTTCACCCACAAAACCCTTGGAGATTTCAAAATATCTAATGAAAGATATACTTATTTCCTCTTGACCCTAGTTATTCGTATTACGAAAATTATCAAGGACATACTTTGTGCATCCCCAAGGGCGCAAACAATTAAGTTTTGGTGTGTGACCTGTCTAGAGTTCATAAGGAGTGGTTGTGAAAGATTTTGAAGGCACTCAATTTAATATATAGGCATCAGTTAACAAAGCATCTCCCCGATGTGAAACTAAAAGAAGGTTGCACCATCATAGGTCGAGCCATATATGTAAAGTACGAATTTGTTTCGCAATATTTTGTGTTGTTTCTGATATTGTTAGTTGCCTAACTATATTATTTTCAATACACAACTCTTTTAATAAGTCTGAAAATTATTCACGTCCACGATCTGTATGCAAGACTTTAGTATTGCGATCTAGTTGGTTTTCGGCCATATTCATGAAATGCACAAAACAAATTAATGCTTCATATTTGCAAGAAATCAAATAAATAGCATCATAACGTGAATAATCATTTATGAAAGTGATGAAGTAGGAGAAATCATATCTAGTTTGAACATTAATTGGAAGATCTATAAATCATTTATAAGAAAAAATTACCGCACTTTCCTGTATCAAATGATGCTTTAATTATATTCCTAGGGCATTATTCACAATTTGGCAAATCAATTTTTAATGAGGGGTCCTAAGAGCTCTTTTCTTGCTATTCTACTCATTCAATCTTGCCCAATTTGGCTTAGGCGGGCATGCGAATTCTTGGCATCTTTGTTCATGTCAACATATGATATCGACGAATAATTGTCAACAACATAGACAATATTCAAAACACTAAATCCATTTTCTATTCATCACATAGATAAATATTATTGAAAATATGTTTATTTTTTTCCTATGGAAACTTATTACATGGTCAAGTTTGTCAATGTAGAAACAAAAGTTCAATTTCGTTTAGAATTCAGAGCATAGAAAACATCATGCAGATAAAAGGAATGACCCTTGTGAAGATTCAACTTGTAGGTGCCAATTCCTTTCACTTCAACTCTTCCATGATTTTCGACGCATATCCATTTAGTCCCCATACTTATTTGATGAAATTACAATATGCCCCCAAACTTTCGTGCTACATGGCTAGTTGCTCTCGAATATGTGATTCGCAAAGGATGAGTTATAGAACTTGAAGTGCAAATAGAAAAAAAAAAGTGAAAAAGTCATGATATGAACAATTTTTTTTGAGCTTGGTGCAATAATGAGCATAATGATCATGCTTGCTGCAATGGTAGCACTTCATTTTATTCACATTAGGATGTTTGGAACGCAAGTGACCTGAGTTTTTTTGTTGTTAACTATTGTTAGCATTCTTGTTGCAATGCAAATTATGATGTCTTTTATGCTTGAGATTAAAACCATATGCACTTGTTTCAACTACTAATGCTTTATTGGAGACCTTGATTGACTAAAGTTCTCATCCTCCATTTCTATGTAACAAACAACTTGGTAAATTTTTTTAACAATTTTGTTGTGCAACAAATTGCAACGCATGTGTTCCCAACTACGAGGAAGAGAGTGAATCAAAGCTTGAACTTGTTGCTCATCATCTAGCACGATGTCAACATTTTTAAGCTTATGAATTAGATTTGACATTTCATGCAAATGTTCCTTCAAAACTTTCGGTATGGATCAAACATCATCATAAGTTGTTGATGTGACTACAAACTTAGTTTTACATGACTCTCGTAGTTCATGATATCTTACATGCTTCATAATCCACAATAAGAAGATTCATCATCGAGCTCGGCAATATAATGGGAACAATTTTACTCTTTTTTAAATCGGATTTGATATGCTTCTTTATCTTTTAAGTTTGGAAGTGGTGCCAAATGTCGGTTCAGTCATGTTATGCTTCATTGTTTCTAGAACATATTGTTTTTCCAAGAGATACTGGACCTTTTGGTGTCATATATCATAATAATTGTCAATCAATTATGCGATCTAAATACACTAGCAAACACATTAGTCATTCAAGTAATAAAAAAAGTAAATAAAGTGTCATGACTAATGTAACATAATCTACCTAATTTCAAAGTTAATGGGGGTGATTAGACAACAACGGATAAAGATAATACTAGTTAAAATTGAGCTAGGAAAGATAAGATAAGATTAGAAATTTTTTTAGAATTAAGAGATCTTGTTTCATCAGTATGTTGGATTGAATCAGATCTATGCATAAGTCAATATAATGATAGACTTAGAATTACCAAGTTAACATCCACTAATCAGATGTAGTTATCTATCTTAATTTTAGATTAAACAAGACATCCAAATGAATCCACCCTAAATCAATATAAACATAAGATGTACTAACGTTACAATTTCTAAATTGTTAATCACTTAATCAATTCCAATCAACATGTCACTCAATCTAAGTTTTTCAAACAAGTAATCTAGATTGTGACATGAATTATTTTGACTTAATTTCAAAGATCAATTTTCTTATGCATTTAGAAGAATAAAATTTTAATTACACTAAATAGTCAATAATCAATTTTCATGACCAAAATGCAAATAAAAAGCATTAAGATTAACAATCATGATCTAAATAATAATTTATTAAGAAAACTCAATCTAAACAAGGTTCCCTAATATAAAGTACTCCATAAGATCATAAATTAACAATAAAAAGTAGGACAAGTTCATCCTAAAACAACAATGAAAAAAATAAAAAAAAATTAGGGTGACAATAACACGACCTTCGACCGAATGCATCAAGCTTCTTTTTCAACCTTCACCTTGATATTGATCCTCAAGAAATTTCAAATATTTTTAGCATTTGGCTCTAGACATTCGGTATGACGCCCTCAATAATGATTCCAAGGGTTATATTTATATACTTGATGACCATTTTGAATTCTAAGATTTAATTCCATCTCAAACTCTTCTTTTTGATAAAATTTAATCATAAATAACTCTAGATACTTGCACTTCACAACTTGATAAAGTTGGTTGAGAAATTAGTTTGACTTTAATTTCTACAATTTTAATTTTCGCAATTGTGACAAAAATTTTCATGATCATGATCGAGACTATGTTATTAAGTCTTTCATATTGTCATGACCCATGAAGTCAACTTCACGACCAACGAAACCAACGACCATGATAGTAGCTTTGATAATGAAATCTTCATTTCATGGCCCGTGAAAGCATTTTCGTGGTTGCGACTGAAACTTCAAAAATATGTCATACTCATGTCACGATCGTGAAATGGCTTGTCATGATCATGATATTCATGTATTCGACTTTGTAGCTGATGCTTGCATATTTTAACATGTTTTGAGGTGTAGATTTAGACTTATTTTGATTAATTTTTTTATAGCATGCATTTATTTTTATTGTTTATTTGTTTCTATTACTTTGAGTCATGATTCTACACAAGTTTTGGTGATTATTTGCAGGAGACCACTTTAATGGAGAAGATGGATGGGTAGAAGAAATTACACTATACAAACAATCAACTTTAGAAGCAAAGGATCATACTCATGAAATAGTGAAATCGTGATGTTTCTATGCTTTCACTCATCTCTCACTATCCCGAGCAACATTGCCATTCATTAAAATTATATATGCGTCAATATTATCTAATTCATTTTTTTCTTTTCAATCATCACATAATTCAAAATTATTTTTTGAGTGAATTTTGAATCAGAACACATAATTCACAATATTTGTACTATAAACTTTTGAATCACAATATAATTCACAAGATTCGAAATCCATCATGTGTGGTACATCAAACTATTTCCTATCTGACCACGCCAATCAAACATGGTTACAACGGGAGCATTACTAATGCGAGAAAATTGACATCCGAATAAAATCAACAAATACATTGATAGCATTAATAATAAAGTAATGAGAAATTTATCGTTCCCATGGATGAATTTTAATTCCTAAGACTAATCTAGTAGTTTGAATAGAGATAAAATTTGAATTGTTTTCATATTATCAGAAAAGAAAATAGAAGAAGGAACAAAGTTGAGTATGAAGATTAATCAAATTGATGAGGATGTTAGAATCATGAATTATCTTTCCACCGTTTTTTGAAATAAATAATTAAATTAACTCTGAAAGACAAAAGAGCTTGTTAATTATATAAGATTCCAAACTAGATATCTTAACTATCATAATTTAATATAAATCAAGAAATATTCGAACCAAATCAATCCTAAATTATATATTTAGAGATTAAAATGTATTTAAACAACAAGCCCCAAATTATCAATCTCTCGAATGAAGTAAATTGACAATCCACAAATTCTAATTTTTGAATCATATAATTACAAAAAGACTTGCATCAAAAATAAAATTGAAAGTTGAGATCACATATCGAAAATGGCTCGCCTCGTGTCGTGTTCTACACAATAGTCGGCAAACACTGTCCATGTTGGATCAAAACATGACCCGCGTTCTTGAAGCCAACGGGTAAAGATTTAAAAGTGATATTCAATAATTCTAAAGATCATATTTAATTCAGAGAATTCTCACCAATCTTTAGAGTAATGCTAACAAAAACATTATTAAAATTAATAGCCAATAAAAGATGCAAGTTTACAACTCTCACTAGAAAAAATGTCAAGAGAATAAACATGGTTCAATCAAGTCTTTACTCAAACAAAAAATTATTTTAGCCTAGATGACATCGAATAAAAATCAAATAGCAATTAATTGTCATTCAGAATTAAGAACAGAAGTAACTAACACTAATCTTTCATACATCAGTTTCGTCGTCTCCTGTCCTTCGTAGATGAATTTGAGACTCCCTCTCCTCTCATAGGAAAATGGCTCGGGAGGACCTTTAGGACTCTACAGGGAGGTATGAAGAGATGTCCCTAAAGGGCTGCTAGGTTGGTGTATTTATAGGGAAAACTTAGAATTGATGCCTTATATCTAATGGTCAAATTTATTTCTTGGTAAGTCTTCAATTTCAGCCTTTAATCATCAACGCTGACCTTCTCGTGAGACAACATGATTCACATTCCAGAGTCACACAATCCACGTCATTTGGAGTTTTGAATTTGAATTGGATTGCAAATTTGAGTTGAACATGACGATCGAACATGACACATTTTGCAATTGAGCACGGTGTGTTTCGACTTCATGGTATATGACCTCAGCTGAGCTGACATAACATGGCCTATTTTCCAGTTATCTGATTTTGAATTTGATCCCTTGTTTGATTTTGATTTGTCCAACTGAAACTCTAAAGTGTTTGTCCTAAAATTTCAATATAGGAAACATCTTGGGTGGTTTTTTATTCAGTGAAAAAAAATAAATAAAATTTTATGAAATCATGCAAAATTATGAAAAATATTTTAAATGATATGCATGCAACATGTATATTTTTACTCACATCACTTATTCAAAGGGCATCAATTAAGTGACCATGGATCATGATTCACATTAGCATCAAATTAATAAATATGGATCATTGTCCTCAATTAACTCTATTTTTAAATATTGCATTGATAATGCATCATGCTAACTAATATTGAACATTATAGACATGCATTTTGTATCACATCACTTGACATATAACATTGATTAATGAGACATTATTGAATCTTATGGTGCCTTAGTCCTACAAAAGAACTTCATATGTTTCATGTCATATTTGTTTGGTCTGTAGTTTCCTATAATTAGACTAACTAATTATTTTATAAGAAAAATGGGGGTGCATAGCAATTTGCTATGCACCTCGTGTGGTGCTTGATCTGGCCCATTGCTTTAAAAGTCAATGATCAATTTTTTTTCAATGATATGACCCATTGAATAAAATTTGATCATTGATTCTAAATCAATGTATCAAATCACGCACCGCATCGGGTGCATAGCAAATTGCTATGCACCCCTATTAACCTCTTTATTTTGTTATAATCTTTGATGAAACATTTAATTTCATATAGAAATTAACCTTTTACTTATATTGAGAATACGACACAAATGATATCATACATGCCCTTTTGTCTTTCATAGAGAAAATATGTCATTTTCTAATTTTAACACAGTCAAAATGTAGATAATTTATTGTGTTTACTCATTTCTTAAAGAAAATATAACCTTTTCCAAAAATATGATAAAAATGAAATATATATGTTTAATTTACTTTTTGCAAAGAAAAATAACTTTATATTGTACCTAATAGTGTAAACATGTGACATGTATTCCTAAAACAATTTCATGGCATATTCATATTTTTCCTAAAAATAGAAATATAAAAGTCATGATTTAATCATTTTTAAAAATCACAAAAATATCGAAGGAGGATAATTTATTTCTTGATTTTTCAAAAATTTAAAATTTTATTTCCGTGACGAAAATGGAAAATACTATTCATCTGGACCACTTATCGTAGCCTAATACCATGGGCTCACGTGCCTTAAGCGTGAGGGTTATGGTCTGCGAAGCAACGGGCCTTGAGCTTACGACGACCTACACCCATTCAGGCGTGCAATCAGGTTTTGGTCGAACTCGCATCTGGTTTTGCTCGAGGGCCGCACCGTAGCGGTCATGCTTTAGCGGACCATGTGCTTGCAGGTGAAAATATTATTATTTTTTTACTTTTTTTCATTTTCTTTTTACAATATATGCATAAAAAATTAAAAAAATGCCAAAAAAATATTATGATCTAGGTATTTTCATAATATATTTTGTGATTACAAAAAATATTTTATCACTCAATTGTGGTCCTACAAATGAGGTGCGTGGATCCTAAGATGATCGAGTAAATCATGGTTCGAGAACTGCCAAGTGAAGGTTCTGATACCATTGTCGATTCATTGAGAATAATAACACACGTTAGCATATTAGAAGTGGTACAAGAGCATGCTAGGACTTTTTCTTGAAATATTTTTGGGTGTTCTTGTAACTCATTATTAGGGAACGAATCACGAGGAGATAGAGCACGAGAAATTTGTAGATCTTAATCCGACGCGAATTCACAACACACATATCCTTGGATGTCCTCTTACGACAACACACTTAGTTTCGACCTTAAAGATAGTTGAAGAGATAAGGGAGCGTAACAACTCAGCTACCCCACATAATTGCCTATGAGATAATAACATGGTTGTTACCCCCTCACAACCACCCATATGGTGTTTGTTTTGCCTTATCCGTGCACGAGATTTGCATAGATGTTATTCAACTATTTTGCCTAATGGGGGATTATTATCTTCTAATCTTAATAGTGGATGATGGAGCTTACTTTAGAGTTTGGGGTAGAATTTTCATCAAAGAAGATTGAATTACATCTCAATTTCCAAAGCCATTGGTGTGTGGTTTCAAAGATTATAGACCAAGTTATCCTTCCTGGATGATCATGTCTATTCTACATATTGGTCGCCGACCATTCCTTCAATGGTTATGAGTCGAAACTATGGATCACAGTGATTGATATTAAAGATACCAAACATCCCTTGATCTGTTGTAGTCTTCAGGACATGAAAGATTGTTTAGATTGCGCTCAACATGAAGGACAATCTTCTATTGTATCAACAAACTCTTGTGTCTCTGCTCATTTCTTAATAGTGGTTAAGAGCTGCTTGTCATAAAAACCCACACATCCTATGGGGCCCTCCCAACTCTTGATTGATCTCCATAAGGTGCTCTTTTCATTCGAGGAGTTTTCTGCTAGAAGGTTGTATGCTGATTTCCATGCCTTCGTAGGCCACTAAAGTTTGTTGACTTTGCTAGATTGGTTGAGTTGTGTAAGAGTTACCAAATTCAATATGGATTGGGTGTCCATGTGTTCTTGATTGAATCCCAATTGTAGCATCCTTTCTCCCATGCTGAGTTCTTCTTAGGGTCCATCTATAATTTAGGTCTAGTTCCGAGAGATTCTGCCAAATGATAATGATGAAACTCGAGACGAAACTCCATCACCAAAACTTGAGGTCATGTGATGCGAGTTCTAGCCGTCAAATTCCTACCTTGCAGTTCCTGAACCTGACAGTTCATCTTTGCACATTACTTTTTCTTTTCTTTTTATTGTCATGCCAATTTTTATTTTCTAATTTTACTTTCTCCTTTATTCTATCTCTTCCTTCTACTTTCTATTTTTCTTTTCCTTTCTAAATTACATTTTAACTTTACTTTTTAATTTAATTTATGAATATTTAATCTTAAATGTTTAATTTTAATTGTATACTAACTCAATAATATAATTATAATATTATTTTTAGTTTAACCTTAACAAGATAATTTATAAATTATGTAATATTTACCTTTTAATTTTGAATGTTAAGTTTTAATTTTATACTAACTTAATAATAACTCTAAAAATTTTTTAGAACTTCAACAATTTATATATTATATAATATTTACCTTTTATTTTATATTATTAACGCTTAATTTTAATTGTTAAATTTTAATTTTATACTAACTTACATTTAATTAATATTTGTTTTTTAGTTTAAGCTTAACAAAATATTTTACATATTATATAAAAGATAAATTTTATATTATTTATAAGATTTTTAAAATATTATTTTATGTTTCAAATTAATTTTATTATTTTTATTTATAATTAATTATTAATTTTATTTTTAAATCTTATACGATTCATTCAAACACTCATAGAACTTAATAATTTTAGTTCATTCAAACATAACTAGAATTAATCTATCAAATAAAAATTCGAAGAATCCAATTCTAATTTTCAAATGGGGCCTTAATGTTTTAAAAAATGAACCATCGGTTTAACTAGTTCAAATACGAGCTGACTCTAAGTCTGGTCAATTCTTTTATAGAAATTGAATTAAAAAACACATGTTGAATTGATAACAAAAAACTGGTTGGACCAGTCAAATTGATTCAATCCAATTTGTTTCAAGTAAAGATACAAATTTGGAAACAAAGAAAAACAAAAATGGAAAATAAGAAGAGAAGGGAAGAAGAAAATTGGAAAGAATGAAATGCTATTATTGAAAGAGAGAATGAATTGAAAAAGAAAGAAAAGACGATATAGAAAGAAATAATCATCTAAAAGGAGAAGTACATATATGGAAGTATCAGATAATGGTTAGGAAACGGGGATACCTAATTCTAGTAATATGAAAAAGGAGTAAGTTGTTATCTTAAAAAAAATAATATTATAATAATACAATGAAATATGATTGACCAGTTTTGATTCTTTTTTTTAAATAGAAAAGAAAAGCAAGAATAAAAGATGAAACAAAAAAAATGTGAAATATGATATAAAAGGCGAAAATAACGAGGCACTGAGAAAATAAATGGAGATATATTAAGCGGAAAAAATAAAACAGAAGAAAAAAAAAGAAGGAAAAAAAAAAGAAATTGAGAGAATTAGATAGAAAACTAAAAGTATTATGAACAAAAAATAATTGTTTTGATAAAGTAAAATTGTGATTTGGTATAGATCCCATCCCCGTTTTGCGAATAGACAGATTGCTATTTTTACATAGAATTCCGGAGAAAGAAAGATACTGCACGGCATGTCACAGACAGGTTTACAGACTCGAGAAGTGGACAAAGCATGTTTAGTAACGTTAAACCTACCAACATAAGAAAACGTTAAAACTTCAGTACCTAAAGTTTAGAACTTTTTTGTATCGTACAGTTTCCCTCGTAGGTGCCTACATGTACCTGTGTCTTACTTTTTGGCTTACTATAACGTTACATTTCTCATGCCTCATCGTGACTCTTTGGACACCATCTTTCTATAACGTTACATTTTCTCGTGCCTCATCACATACAACTTAACTTTCTTTTGGAACCATTCTTTTCGGCTTACTATCACATATAACAGATTTGAGTAGATCAGGCTCATCCTTAAAACATTCATTCACCAAATGTGCAGCTAGCTCTTTGATATGTTTTTTCTCAAACCAAAATATAATCATAATTAAGAAACAAAAATCAAGCTGCATTATATTTTAAGGATCAAACAAGCCAATGCCAATTATGTTGCATGCACAGAGCCCCGAAAAGAAAGTTTATGATGTGCACTGACTTTTAAGAAGTTCTAAAAAAGCTTTCCTGGTCATAATATACATGTAGACACAAATAGTTATGTTTTTCACTAAGCACACCTACTTGGTTTCCTTTTGGCATGAACCGAAGGAAAGCTTCATTTAGAATACTAAGGAGTAATAATTTCTTATCCAGATATTCATAAGTCGTATACTCCCAATATAAGCCATTAGTACAGAATTGCTGACCCTGTAATATATTGTTTTCAACATGAAATAAGTACATTGCTACTGACAAAATACCAGAACAACTATGACCACTTCAAGAGTATTGGAGAATCTGAAAATGAAGCTGTCGCCTATAGTCTGAAGCTACTACTGTCAACAAGGTTAAGATAATTACAAGAAAGAATGCGCTAAAATGACAAGTAATGGGGATGAAATAAGTAAAGAAAACCATAACAAATTGAATGATAATTCAGCTTTATTTTATCCCCTCAAAGTAGGACAAAAAATAAATAATACTAGCTCTAGTCCTCAAACATAGCAAAAATGCCTTACTTATGTTGCTTTACATTGCAGTAGACATTTCCTTTTACCATAACAGTAAAAACATCAGGATCTAAATAATTAAAACACAAGAATAAGCTTTTTCAAAAAATATCTGGTCCTACCTTGAATGATTTGCCATATTGCATAGTTCATTTCAATGAACAGCAGTGCGGAAGCAACTTGGCGATGGCTGTCTGATGGCACTATACATATGAAACACTTGAAAAGACAGACCTTAGCACTTTCTCTGTTTTTTTTAAATTTGAACCATGAAAGGAACTAGGCAAATGGATACTAAGCAACATATTCATTCTCAAGAATTGGCTGTGTCCGTGTCCCTAAAGCAACTGGTGCATGTGTATCTCCAACCTTTGTCATTTGTAATGCTACGCCTGCATCAGCTTGTTGTTCCATTTTAGTGACTTTCTTCTTTCGACTAAAGAGGATGCACCAAATGATGAGCAAAGAGAAGAGCATTAATACAATGACTCCACCTACAACACCACCAACAATCTTCCAAGCCTTAGAATTGTTACTCTTAACCCTTAGATGGCCTGGTCCTTGTTCCGGAACTTCACTAGGTGCCAGCGAAGGAGGAATTCCAGTAGAGTTCACCACAATGGAAAAATGTCCTTGCCGGTATGTTGAGCAGATATTTGTAGACAATAAGTCCCTAAACTCGGGCAAACCGTCTAAACCAAACCACACACATCTTGCTGTCAGACCATTCGACACAGGGCTCACATCAGTGAAGTTTATAGATAAAGATGATTGTGACGCCACAAAATCTAGTTCGGGCAAATTGGTAGCTGACAAATTCACTGCATCATAAGCAAGGAGACCGAGCACAGGAGTCAAGTAGGTATAACCAGGAAGAGGATAGTAGAAAGAAGACCAGTTCCCCAAATTCTGATACACAAGGACAAGCCTTTCGACGCGAGGCTGCACGACCACACCAATTGGGATGCTGAATTCCTTGTAGCTTCCAACTCCTCTGTTTCTCAAGCTCCCACTTCTGACTCTCAAAGCTGCAATCTTGATGCCAGTGAGGTCAGAAGGTACTGTTCCATCGTAGGTAACTCCAGTTCGTGGATGAACAAAAGCACGAAAAGCATAATCCTGAAGGAGTTCATCTAATGTTCCTGCAGAGCTATTAGATGAACCAGGAACCTGCGCTTTACAGTGATGAGATAATAATCCTAGGAGTGCGACCAGCACCACAGTACAAACATGTGCCATCAATCCTCAACACCTTACGACAATATACTCAGATATGAACTTCAAAATCTGGAGCTAATAAAATATGTAGTTTCAGCACATTTGTCGGGATCCTTTCCTACTGTGAAATGGATCTGAACAGTAAAGCCTAAACAGGCCTTAAACATGCAACATGGTCTTGTTTCGCATCATGCATTATCAACCACAGAAGATACACAATTGCAGAGGATAAATTTCTGAGTACTCGAAACAAAACTTCAGATTACTACCAAGTACCAAACCAAATGTATAACTTCAGACTTCAAAAGATTTGCAACTTTTAGCAATGTGCTTCAATCAACAAGCCTATAAGAGACGAAACATAAGGAGCAGAGGAAAAGATCAGAAAACTTTGGAAAGTACCCGAAGCATGCAGTGTTGAAACTTACAAGCCAGCGGCGACTACCTCAAATTTCCAGCAATGCTTCTGCCTATGAAGCTTCTTCGATGGGAGCATTCCAAATGATCAAAAGAACCACCAAAAGGAGGCCCAAAGCCCTAAAGTCCTGCACACAAATCCTCTTTTTGGCGCTCTACTGGAACTTTAGGAAGGTAAAAAACGATCTTTGCCTGTGAATTCTACCAATGCTGACCGGAACAGCGCCTCTTACCAACAAATCAAGCTAAAATCCAGCAACTCCAGCTGCAACTGCTAGAAGAAACAAAATCTTTCTGCAAAGAACTCCAAAACCACGAACGATACCCCGACCAGCCGCAAAATATCTACCCGTGGAGAATGCTCAAAACAATGCCGGGACCTGTTCCGGTGCCTCCAAGGGACAAGGATACCGGCGAAGTCGATTGGATTGGAAGAAGAACCCTAAAAATAATGGTCTCCAGAAACCGGAAAAGAACATTTCTTTTCGCAGTACAAAGTGTGTGAGAATAGAAAGAAGAAGAAGAAGAACAGAAATTGAGTTACCAGACTACCCCTAACTTTTCTTTCAATTGACGAAAAAGTCCGTATTCGACGATTTAACGGCGTCTTCGTATCCCTTTATAGCAAGGTGTTTTTTTTCTTTTTTAACCCTTTAATAACGTTCGGATTCTTTGATATTTTTAATTACTGTGAAATTTAGGGGCTTTTACGGAAAAAAGTTCTATTTGACCGGAGGCTCCATGTTATTCTTTTCTTATCTTTATTTATTCTATACTAACAAACAAATTAATTTTGTAAACAATTAATACATTCTATACTCCTTTTTTTTACTTCATCTCTATTAATACTAACCAGATCTTTATATCAAAAAGATAATTTTTATATTACTATTTATTTACTTCATCATAACTAATTATTTATTTTTTATATTATAGTATTCATATAATTTCTTAAGCATATATTATAATACTCTTTTCTATTAATACCGCACAATTAATATAACATTTTATTATTATTTATTTTCTTTATTATGACTCATTCTTTATCATTATGTTATATTATATATATGATTTCTTATGTGATTTAATAAATATATCACCATTTGATGAATTTATGGTTATAACTAAGTTTAATCTATATTTCAAATATTTAATCAACTAGACCAAAAAATGAAGCATTTCAAGATTATTATTTTATTTTGATATTATTTATACATTTCATCTTCTCAATAATATTTTTGACATCTTATACTTTAAAAATATTACGCACTCTCTTATCATCAAGATATATACTAATCAAAATATGCAGACATGTTTACCTCCTTTTAGAATATAAGTTATTATTCCTTTCTAATTTTTTTATAACCTTGAAATGCTTCATTGAGTAAATATTTGAAATCTAGATTAAATTTAATTATAACTACAAAAATTCATCAAATGGTGATTCATTATAAAAAATATTTAAATCATATATAATCATATAAATAAGATAATATAATGATAAATAATTAGTTGTAATGAAACAAATAAATAGTAATAAAAAAGTTATGTTTTGTCATAAAAAATTGTGTGGTATTAACAAAAAAGCATTATAACGTATGGATAAAAAATACATAAATAATATAAAAAAATAATTTATGGCAATGAAGTGAATAAAAAATAATGAAAAACTGTTTTTTTATAAAAAAAAATGGTTAGCATTTAACTATTTATAATGATAAAGTATAAAACAAGAGTATCGATATATATATATATATATATATATATATATGAATATATATGACTAACTTTTTTAGTAATTTATCAACGTTTCAAAAAATATTAATTAATTTATTTATTAGTATAAAATAAATAAAGATAAAACGAGTAACAGAGTGGTAAGAGCACCCTTATTTATTTATGTATTAAGGACAAAAAGAATGATGTATTAAGGGATCCAGAATTTGAAGCACATTTATAGTTACACTTTGCAATTTTACGTCACCATAAGATTCGATAAAGCTGCAAGCAGGAACTTTTTATCTGTGTGGGTCCCGCGGAAGCAGGGGTCAATCGATTGAGTTAAGTGAATTAAGGGTATTGATGGGTGAGGTATGATCCTATCCCATTTCAAATTCGATTAATTTTATTCGAGTTGAATTAGACCGGAATGATAAATTAATTATCGAATTTGATCTAATTCGAACTCTATTGAATCAGACAAGATCAGAATCGATCATCGATTTATCCAAAGAAATTTTTCATTTTTTTATTTTTTTATAATACTTAATATTAATTACATTTTAGAAAAAAAAGAAACATATTTTTTTAATTATTTGTAATGATTTTAAAGGATATAACGTATAAATTTTAATATATTTTAATTTTAATATAATATAAATTATTTATAAAGAATGAATTGGTTCAAATTTAATAAAAAAATATTTAAAAGTTCGAGTCATCAGGTTGGGTTCAAAAAATTAAAACTCTTATTCGGCCATTGTTGATGATCGATTCAGTTCAGCTCAACACGACCAAAGATCCGATCCAATCTAATTAAGATTGGTGCGGTTCAAATCGATAGTTTCATCGGATCAATCCGACCCGATGAACATCCCTATTAAACATGTCTGTTTTGAACATTGGAGAAGTTAATTATTGAGAAATAGAAAAGTATTAATCATTTTATATTTTTTAAATCATAATAATTTTCATAAGCAAAAATTATTTCTTTTTTTTAATATATAAAAAGAGCAGAGGGCTTATTGGTCCCTACAAGAAGTTCTTCACATAAACCCTCACCGACCTCTTTTTTGGAGTACAATTTGGAACATAGCTCATTAGATTACTCCAATGATGGTGGAATTTTTTTTGTTTTTAACTTAGGAGTTATAAAAAAAATAGAGTTTTATATCCTATTTTCTTTATATATGTAACATTGCATTAAGATGTATCAATCGATCTCCTAATTTTTTTTATTTCTAATACATTATGCGTCATGCTATTAGTATTTCTCTTTTTAAAAAAAAAGATTATCAATCAACTTTTTTCGCCCTCTTATAATATATACATATATGTACATGTATATAATATTGTTATTTGAAAAATAGAAGTATTCAAAATTAAAGAAGAAGGAGCGACGGCCTTTGGATATTTTTTTCAAAAGTTTTATTTAAATATGTGTAATTCATTTTAAAAAAATAAAAAACATTTTTTTTCCTTTAGAAGGCAAACGCGTCACTTAATAGATAGTAATCATTGAATTTATAATTTAACATTGACATAAGTGGATCCTGACAGGAGTGATTGACAAATTTTATAATATATTATCAGTCTTAAAATATTGATTAACCAAAAAATAAAGTAATCTTTTGAAAATGAACGAATAAATTACACAAATGATAACTCGGTTGAGAAGGTTACTGAACTTCATTTTCTAACTATATGATTATGGAACTTAAAAAGTTTATAGGTGTGATCGAACGGTTAAAGTTAATTTCTAGATTAAAATGCTTATGTGAATGTCACACCTATTTTTTTTCTTTGTCATGTCAATAGTGTTCACACCTATTTTTTTCCTTTGTCATGTCAGTAGTGTTGAATCTAGGATCCTGAGAGTGTTTTGATAATCACAAATTTGTAAGTGAACATAGTCTATACTGATGAACTTGTTGAGCTGAATTCTGTTACATGATATTGTTCAAGTTAGAGTTGATAGGTCGACCTGAGTTGAAGGAATGGACGACCTGTGTACACGTAAGACATATCAGAAAAACTACATGTGTGCAGTGGTCGTCCCAAGCATATGAAGCGGTCGACCAACATTAAAAGGGAGAATACATGTGAAGAGGAGCAGAAGCATGAAGGAGAGTATATGTAGAGGGATCAGGGGTTGACCGATCGATCAGAGATGAA